>CM056141.1:37914942-38002442 GCA_029620275.1 Acrossocheilus wenchowensis | reverse complement strand
CTACGAGTCTAAGTATGTTTAGTACATGTTTATTATTAATAGCCTACTCTGTTCAGAAATAGATTTTAATAACGTGCTAAACAATAATAATTAGTTTCTCAGATATAAGGTTTCTTTCTCTTTTTTATGATAGCACAAAGCATGTGTGAGTCGATGGCTACAAAACATATATATATATATATATATATATATATATATATATATATATATATACACAGATGTTCCTGATATTAACATGCTCACAAATGTTTTTTGCTTGTATTTTATTGAATCAGATACCAGCACCAGATGAATCCTGATGTCTCTTCAAACTGTTTTCCTCTGAGAGCGCTGCACCAACATCAGATGTTCAACTACACTGATATTCTATGTTAAAACAAGCTCCTTTTCTACTGATTATGTTTTTTTCTTCTTGAATCCATGGAAAGAAGTAGAAACACTTAAATAAAACACGTAAATATCAGGTATGATTTACTTGTTTCACTTGTTGAACAGAATCTGTTGTCAGTTCACATCTCTGTGGTTAGATCAGTGTGCACAATAATGTGTCTTTGACCTTCATTATGTATGTTTTGTCTTGTAGGCTAGAATATTTACTTCAAAATTATGTGAAAATCATTCTGCTTACTCATACACAGAAAACAATATATTGATTTAAAATTTTCAAGACATGTTTTGTGATCGAGGGTCTATATGCGAGGGAGTGGTAATGGCCATGAATATTAAGTGAGTCTCACCTGAGAGACAAAGGGCCCTCCCCTAATGGCCTCTAATGGCCCATCAGTGTGACTGTGACTGTGAGGCAGGTAAGAGAGAATGTGAGGACATTGAAAAAAAGTTTTTTTTTAAATTATTTGTGTTTTATTTACAAGACAGTATAATCAAAACATACATAATGAAGGTCAAAGACACATTATTGTGCACACTGATCTAACCACAGAGATGTGAACTAACAACAGATTCTGTTCAACAAGTGAAACAAGTAAATCATACCTGATATTTATTTTAAGTGTTTCTACTTCTTTCCATGGATTCAAGAAGAAAAAAAACATAATCAGTAGAAAAGGAGCTTGTTTTAACATAGAATATCAAGTGTAGTTGAACATCTGATGTTGGTTCAGCGCTCTCAGAGGAAAACAGTTTGAAGAGACATCAGGATTCATCTGGTGCTGGTATCTGATTCAATAAAATACAAACAAAAAACATTTGTGAGCATGTTAATATCAGGAACATCTGTATATATATATATATATATATATATATATATATATATATATATATATATATATACATATATAGGTTTTGTAGCCATCGACTCACACATGCTTTGTACTATCATAAAAAAGAGAAAGAAATCTTATATCTGAGAAACTAATTATTATTGTTTAGCACGCTATTAAAATATATTTGTGAACAGAGTATTAATAATAAACATGGTCTAAACATTCTTAGACGCGTAGCATTCATCATGTTGTCGTTTTGGAAAAACCCAACTAACTGTTTAAATCTGTTCAAGTTTATGACACAATAACACGGTAACTAATGCAAAAAAGAAACATTACTTACTCATCAGATCGATCTCCTCTTCTGGATGAAATCGTGTTCTTCTTTTGAGGGAAATCCTTTCTTTACTCAGCGTGAACAGTAACAGTAGCCGCGATGAGGACCTCCTCTCTTTGTTTGTTTTGGGCGTTTACACGCGCTCACGCACCACGTGGCTATTTACATATGAACAGCGCGAGCCGAGCGTGGGCGGGAACACATTAGAGATAATGAGTCAGACGGGACAGATTGAACATCGTGTTGGTTTCATACGGATTACTTCATCACAGAATGTTTGTTTTCGATAGGACTTGCTTCATTTCGAAGTAGACACTTCAGGCTTTCTATAGATATAACTCCCATGTCTCTGCGTTGAGTATTCGCTGAGTTACAGCTCATTTTAGTGACGCGTTTCTCAAAACAGTTTGCGGAGACGGAGAAGACAGAGAGCACACCCTGTTTATTTTCTTATTTCTCCAAAAGCACAAATTTGTGTTGTTATTGTGAGTGTACTCAAAAAAAAGTAGACACTTAACAGTTTCGAGTGATGTATAACACTTATTTGTGTGACCAAAATCAACAGAGTATTTTTAGTGTCTTTTGCACTGATCTTAAAAAAAATGAGTTGGTCTCGCCGGCGATACCGTCGACCCCGGAGAGTTAAAGAGATAGCTAACCCAAAAATGAAAATTCTGTCATTAATTAGTCACCCTTGTGTGGTTTCACACCCATAATACCTTCATTCCTCTTTAGAACACAAACAAAGATATTTTTAAAGAAATCAGAGAGCTTTCTGACCCGGCATAGACAGCAATGCAACTTACACAATCAAGTTCCAGAATGGTAGGAAAGACATCGTTAAAGTAATTCATGTCACTCCAGTCGTTTTAACTCAACTCAATTTTATGAAGGGACACAAGTGTTTGCGTCCAAAAAAAAAAGAAAAACTACTTTACCACTTATTTACAAAAATATTGATCTGTAATGTGCATTCATGAGACCATCACAACGCATGAGAGTTGTGTTCATACGACAGAAGACAAAGTTAATTTTCATTAGTTTGTTTGTTTACAGATCATTAGATCTAGCGTTCTGACTGTATGTGTGTGCTACAGTACAAGCAGCGCATTGATTTAAAATAGCGATGGAACTGATTGTAATTATCTGCATTCATTGTTTTAATGCACACCTTCCAGTCAATCAGAGAGAATCAAAGAGTCCACAAAAAAAAAAAAAAGTTGAGAGCTTATGTTAAACATTGAGAATAATTGCTGTTATAACTAGATTTCATTACCTTTCCACTGCCTCAGCTCTCTCTCTGTTTTCATACTGAAATGGCACTAGTATTGTAGATCTTCTTTTAGCTCTTTGACTTCATTTAACTCCTCGATCTCTTCATGTCTGAAGATCTCTTCATGGCTGAGACGACAGAGGACTTATACACGATTTATCCAGCACTCCCACAGGTCTTAGTTTCTAAAATACAATAGCAGTTATTATGTATTCTAAACTATAAAGATAATAGTTAATAAAAGATCAATTAAATAAAGTAGATTACTGCTCACCATTATTTGAGTGCTTGTTTCACCACAGCCATATCTTCTGTTGAATTATATTTTTGGTCGTCTTTTTTTAGTTGTTACCAGTGCATTTTCCTGAAAATAGCAATCACACACTGATAAAATGTCCATTTCCACACATCAATGTCACACTACTGCACATAAATGCTGGTGTACAGTGCTGTGAAAAAAAATCCAGCATATATCCAGCACTAAATATTGTCAGATATTCCTAAGAAAATGAACATAAAACAAAGGCAAATACAGTTATCATTAATAAACTGTATTTTGTGTTTATTCAGGTTGCCTGTTTCATGCACTTTTTTTTGAAGATCTGAACCAATTTAAGTCAAGTCACCATTATTTATATAGTGCTTTATACAATACAGATTGTTTCAAAGGTGCTTTACAGTGATACAAAGAAAAATAATGATGCAAACAGAATTCATATCTGCTGTGAAGCAGCTCTAAACAGTAAAACATGTCATTGTTCAGTTGAAATCAGTGTTGACTCAGTTAATTTCGATTAACTGTATAAAAATCATCAAATATAAAATAATGGCAGTGGTGTCATCATCTAGCTCAGTTCAGTCCTCATCCAATAGTGCCAGTGGAGTCAGATCAATAATATTGCTGAATATTATTAGTCCCCAAATAAGCACGCCAAAAGTCGACAGTGGCAAGGAACCCAAACTCTGTCAGGTGACAGAATGGAGAAAAAAAAAAAAAAAAAACATTGGGAGAAAGTATGTTTCCCTTTCGAGGGAACTTCGAACTGCGTCCTCATAGGTGACCCTCATGGTGAGGGGAGCAATGCCAGCTCGACCCACAAGGAGAGCATATGTGACTCAGAGCTCTAGGGGAGCGGAGAACCCAACTCTCAGCATGAGAGGGAACTCAGACGCTCAGAAGGGAGCAGCATGCTCATAGTTGACCCTCAATAGTGAGGGGAGCAATGCCAGCTCGACCAACAGCATGGCTCTGGAGAGCGGAGAACCCAACTCTCAGCATGAGAGGAATCTCAGACGCTCAGATGGGAGCAGCATGCTCATAGTTGACCCTCAATAGTGAGGGGAGCAATGCCAGCTCGACCAACAAGAAGAGCAAAGGGCTGAATGACAGAACTCTGGAGAGCGGCCACTGGCCTAAAAAGCCGGTAAGCCCTCCAGAGAGGCTGCCACAAAACTTTTGGGCTCTACTTAAACCCTAGCATGGGAGACGCACACACTAGGCAAGGGCTCAGGGAGATTGCTACTTAAAACCCCTCGGAAGGGGAGCAGTCCCTAAGCTAGCACATAGATATCCTCAGATAGCCATGCACCTTCTCAAACCAAAGAAACTGAAGTAAAAAGACCCACAGGTCCTGGAACTGCAGTGTCGCCAGTGTGGAACACATAAATACCAGTAAACAATAGAACTGGATCGTACTCACCCATCCTTGGTTCCTGCGCATGAGATCAGTCCCGGAGGCGAAATCCGAAGAGTCGGGTCCAGACCATCCGTAAGGTAGTTTCTATGAAGCATAGAACTTAACCAAAACATCATAAGTCCAGCATAGAGACTGCAATGATTTTAAAGTGCAGATTCTATCCTGGTCCCCACCCAACCTCAGTCAGGTGGAATAAAACGGAGGTTGCAGGGGAATTAGAGAGGGGAAGATAAGGGCAGATGACAGGCCCCCCGAGGAAAGGGAGTAGACGTTTCAATTATTACTCTGGTCCTGGACGAGAGCGTTGAGAACGCTTCGTCTGGATCACCTCCCTCAGGTCTTGCCTACCTCTCTTTGACCCGTGCCTCCCTCTAGCCCTACCCGCAGGCGGGGGAGGGGCACGAGTTGCGACACTAGCCTTCTGTGCCCATCTCTGATCCCCGGATGGAGATGGGCCAGGACCCCTGCGTTGTTCGGGCTCAGACCTGGACCTTCTTGGAATGAAGGTTTTGAAGGCCGCTGAACGTGCCTTCGCCTCCCTAAACTTCTCGACCACCGTCTCAACGGAGGTACCGAAAAGCTCGGAAGGCGAGACTGGAGCATCGAGAAGAAAGCCCTTCTCCTTCTTCCCAACATCTGCCAGATTCACCCACAGATGTCTCTCCGTTACCACCATGGCCGCCATAGACCTGCCCATAGCAGTGGCGACCTGCTTAGTGGCACGGAGAGCCAAATCCGTGGTGCGGCGCAGCTCAGCTACTTCATCAGGTGACAAGCCCTGACCCTTATCCAGGTCTTTCAGCAGATCAGCCTGGTAAGCCTGAAGCACCGCCATCGTGTGCAACGAAACGACAGCCTGACCTGCTGCTGCGTATGCCCTGCCATTTAAGCGAGATGTTTCCTGAAGGGGCTTAGACGGCAAGGAGGGAGCCTTGAGAGAGGATGTCTCGCCCACAGAGAGATAGCTGGCCAGCGTCTCTTCCACAGGGGGTATCCCCTCATAGCCGCTTTCACGCATCCCCTCAATGTTAGCATAACTGGTATGCTGAAACCTATGAATGCGAGAGGAAAATGGCTTTTTCCATTCCCTCTCAACCTCCGCATGAAGAAATGGAAGGCTCACTCGAGCTGGGGGGCTATGGCCAGAAAGATAACGCTCATCGAGACGACCCCGCGGCGCCACCATCTTGGCCCGCTTCCACGGCAAGTCAAGCCTCGCCGTGGCGCGTTCCATAACCTCCAACAGTTCGTCATACGCAGGGCAGGAGGATTGAGAGGGCTCAGTCTCAACTTCTTCGCCCTCAGACATCTCCTGCTCTTCCTGGGCAAAACCCAGCAGAGCACTAGCCGCTGGATCAGATGATGTCAGAGAGATCGCATCATCGTCATCCAACGACTCACTCTCGTTCGCGGCCGATGAGCGCGAGAGGGAAAGCCCCCTCTCTAACTCATGAGCCAGCTCCGCCTGCGAGCCCCACGAGCTCACTGCCCTCCGTGCCTCAGCAGCAGTGGGTCTCGAGCCGCGGGAAGCAGACGGCTGTCCCTCCTTCCTCAAAAAGAGAGACAGACGAGAGCGGAGCTTTCTCATAGAAAAAAGCTCACAGTGCACGCAGATTGCCCCCTCGAGAACATCGCGTGTGTGTCATCAGGTGTCAAATAACGAGGACACGGATGCACACATCTCTTAAACGCCTTGCTAGTGCTCGCCATAGTAGAAAAATCGTTTCTTACCTGTAGAATACACGCTTCAAACAAAACAGTCACTGAAGACGAAGAAGAGAATGACGTATTTTCCCGGCGCCCCTTTATACTGTGGTCGTGCCGGTAGTGACGTCATAGGCTGTCGCCGGCCAACATGTGGTGTTTTTGTATATATGCTTCAGACACGGGTCACGCTGACGGCGTTCCCCATAGCGACCCCTAGAGGACGCAGTGTATCGTTCCCTACTCAGGGAACCATGGTTACATATGTAACCTGAGACGTTAGTTTAGGGATCAGTTCTCCTCTGACCATCAAATGAACATGGTGTGATTATGATTCCGACTGCATCACAATTTAGTGTGAAATATACAGGACTGTAGGCCTACAAGTAGCTGGAGTTATGGATCTCATTTAACTTACAATAAGAGAACAGGAACTGGCAGGGACCTTTTGCTACCAACTTTGTTTAACAGAATCATTCATCTGATATCATCATCTTCACCATAAATGCTAAATACAATGTATATAACTTCTTTAGTTTGTACACTATTACATTGGAATCTAAAGTAAACATTGTGGGATTACAAATTTATTTAAATGTTTAATTTAGATTCCAATGTAATAGTGTACAAACTGAAGAAGTTATATACATTGTATTTAGCATTTATGGTGAAGATGATGACATCAGATGAACGACTGTGATATACAAAGTTTGTAGCAAGAGGTTGTCAGTTCCTGTTCACTTATTGTAAGTGAAATGAGCCAGACAACGGAGACTCTTGCCTTTTGTTTGTAATTGCTTTTGATGCCCCTGTCTCAATCTTTGGGCAGTTATGCTGATTGGATTAGGAGTGGTTAAATGGGGCAGGTTGCTATACCTGAATACTTCATTTGCATGCTTTGTTTAAGGTCATCACCCAGGTGCTTTGTTTCCATTCCTAAGCACTGCCCCCTAAATGTATTTAAACTACAATGTATCACTGCTTTAGTTCAGACTTGGATGACTACAGCGACACACAGCGAGTTCTCAATAAAGAGTAACTTCTGTATGAAAGATATCCCAACGTCTCCTGGTCTTTGCTTCGACAAGAGGAAGAAAAGTTTCCAACAGTGTTATGACTCGTGACATGTCAGCTAAGAGGAATGTTGAAGGCAAGCCTCCTTCAAATCAATCAGAGATTCCACTTTTTGATACTTTTATGGCCCAAGGTGATGTGAACTTCACCGGGTTTGGAAAGATGTTTCCATCTCGAGAACCGTTAATACTCAAGCAAAAGCAAGATCCTACCTTGTCACCCATGTTTGAAGATGTGGTACCAGATGAAACATTATCAAATGTAGCTTCTGGTTATTTTATTAGTGATGGGGTTTTGACGAGAAAGTGGACAGATCCAAAAATGTCAAGTCAGGATGATTGGAGTAGTGTGTTTCAAGTAGTGGTACCAGAAGTTTATCGATCTGATATTTTATCTCTTGCTCATGATCATGGTCTATCTGGCCACTTGGGTATCAGGAAAACTTTTGATCGTGTGTTACGGCATTTTTTCTGGCCTGGGGTAAGGTCAGATGTGGCTCAGTATTGTAGATCATGTCATGTTAGTCAGATTATAGGTAAACCTAACCAGTCTATTCCAGTAGCTCCATTACATCATATTCCTGCCATTGGAGAGCCGTTTGAACAGGTTTCGATTGATTGTGTTGGACCTCTCTCACGTACCAAGTCAGGTAGTCAATATCTTCTCACAATTATGTGTGCAGCAACAAGATTCCCTGAAGCTGTCCCTTTGCATAAGGTCATGGCCCCTGCTATTTCTAGAGCACTTGTTAAGTTTTTCACAGTGTTTGGGTTACCAAGAGTTGTTCAGTCGGATCAAGGGTCTAATTTCATGTCTCGTCTTTTCTCTCAAGTGTTGAAGCAGTTGTCTATTCAGCATAGCACCTCATCTGCATATCATCCAGAGTCACAGGGTGCACTTGAAAGATTCCATCAGACTCTCAAAACTATGCTGAAGATCTACTGTAAAGAGTTTGAGAGAGATTGGGATGATGGTGTTCCACTTCTCCTTTTTGCAGTTAGGGAGGTGGTTCAGGAATCCCTTGGTTTTAGTCCAGCTGAGCTTGTTTTTGGCCATACTGTGAGGGGGCCTTTGAAGTTAGTAAAGGAGAAGTGGTTATCTTTTGAGCATTCGACACCTACTAACCTCTCAGACTGTGTGTCTAATTTTCGTGTCAGACTTGGTAGGGCCTGTGAACTGGCCAAAGAGAATTTAAAAGCAGCTATGGGGAAGATGAAGACATGGTACGATCAAGGCTAGGCATCATGTATTTTCTTCAGGTGACCAAGTGCTTGTGCTTTTACCAGTACCTGGTTCCGTGTTGCAGGCTCAATATAGTGGGCCATACATCATTGAACGGAAGGTTGGTGAGTGTAATTACCTAGTTAAGACTCCAGATCGTAAAAGGAAAACCCACATGTGCCATGTTAACTCTCTGGGGTCGGCTGTATCGCCGGCGAGATCAACTCGTTTTTTTTAAGATCAGTGCAAAAGACACTAAAAACACTCTGTTGATTTTGGTCACACAAATAAGTGTTATACATCAATCGAAACTGTTAAGTGTCTACTTTTTTTTGAGTACACTCACAATAACAACACAACTTTGTGCTTTTGGAGAAATAAGAAAATAAACAGGGTGTGCTCTCTGTCTTCTCCGTCTCCGCAAACTGTTTTGAGAAACGCGTCACTAAAATGAACTGTAACTCAGCGAATACTCAACACAGAGACATGGGAGTTACATCTATAGAAAGCCTGAAGTGTTTACTTTGAAATGAAGCAAGTCCTATCGAAAACAAACATTCTGTGATGAAGTAATCCGTATGAAACCAACACGATGTTCAATCTTTCCCGTCTGACTCATTATCTCTAATGAGTTCACGCCCACGCGCTCCTCGCGCCGTTCATATGTAAATAGCCACGTGGTGCGTGAGCGCGTGTAAACGCCCAAAACAAAGAGCGGAGGTCCTCATCGCGGCTACTGCTACTGTTCACGCTGAGTACAGAAAGGATTTCCCTCGAAAGAAGAACACGATTTCATCCAGAAGAGGAGATCGATCTGATGAGTAAGTTATGTTTCTGTTTTGCATTAGTTACCGTGTTATTGTGTCATAAACTTGAACAGATTTAAACAGTTAGTTGGGTTGTTCCCAAACGACAACATGATGAATGCTACGCGTCTAAGAATGTTTAGACCATGTTTATTATTAATACTCTGTTCACAAATATATTTTAATAGCGTGCTAAACAATAATAATTAGTTTCTCAGATATAAAATATCATTTTTTATAGTACAAAGTACATCCTTTTATTGTACAAAGCTTGCTTGAGTCTGTGGCTACAGAATCATATTATAGGCTACTATAAAATCATACATACTAGACTATATGACTACAAAATCATAGTTGGGTTTTCCCCAAACTATAATTCCTGACTACAATGTTTGAAATCGTGTAAAACATTTTGAATATGAGGGGCAATTCACTGTATTTAAATTTCTTACGGCGCGATAATGTTTTCATGCTCTATATAAAACAATAAAAGTAATATGAGTGTACACTGTAACATGATGAATGCTACGAGTCTAAGTATGTTTAGTACATGTTTATTATTAATAGCCTACTCTGTTCAGAAATAGATTTTAATAACGTGCTAAACAATAATAATTAGTTTCTCAGATATAAGATTTCTTTCTCTTTTTTATGATAGTACAAAGCATGTGTGAGTCGATGGCTACAAAACCTATATATATATATATATATATACAGATGTTCCTGATATTAACATGCTCACAAATGTTTTTTTGTTTGTATTTTATTGAATCAGATACCAGCACCGGATGAATCCTGATGTCTCTTCAAACTGTTTTCCTCTGAGAGCGCTGCACCAACATCAGATGTTCAACTACACTGATATTCTATGTTAAAACAAGCTCCTTTTCTACTGATTATGTTTTTTTCTTCTTGAATCCATGGAAAGAAGTAGAAACACTTAAATAACACACGTAAATATCAGGTATGATTTACTTGTTTCACTTGTTGAACAGAATCTGTTGTCTGTTCACATCTCTGTGGTTAGATCAGTGTGCACAATAATGTGTCTTTGACCTTCATTATGTATGTTTTGATTATACTGTGTTGTAAATAAAACACAAATAATTTAAAAAACCCTTTTTTTCAATGTCCTCACATTCTCTCTCACCTGCCTCAGTCACAGTCACACTGATGGGCCATTAGGGCCCCATAGGGGAGGGCCCTTTGTCTCTCAGGTGAGACTCACTTATTATTCATGGCCATTACCACTCCCTCGCATATAGACCCTCGATCACAAAACATGTCTTGAAAATTTTAAATCAATATATTGTTTTCTGTGAATGAGTAAGCAGAATGATTTTCACATAACTTTGAAGTAAATATTCTAGCCTACAAGACTGATTACTCAAAAGTCTTATTCAGGACTATTTAGTGTGGGTTTTAAGGCCTTATTTCAGCTACATTTTTTTTCCCAAAACGTACTAACCACGCATAATATTTTTTTTCTAAAAAATGCAAACATGTACATCCATCTTGGTCACATATTATTGTAGCACAGTTTGTGCTGAATACAAAAAAAATTACATTTTGGTCAGTAGTATGTTTTAAGTAGCTGAAAAAAGCACAAATATCAGGGCATGTCAAAACATCTCAAGGGCCCCAAAATGACCTCGGACCCCAGAGGGTTAACTTACTTAAGCCTTACATTGACCGTAATCAGAAGGTATGTGCAGAGGTTAACCCTCTGGGTTCTGAGGGTGTTTTGGGGCCCCGGAGAAGTTTTGACATGCCCTGACATTTGTGCTTTTTTCAGTTGCTTATAAATATTTTAATGGCTAAAGTCTAAAAACACTGTATTCAGCACAAACTGGACTACAATGATATGTGAGCAGCATGTATGTGCGTGATTGTGTTTTTGAGAAAACAACATTAATGCGTGGTTAGAAAAAAAAACAAAAATTTTAAAGTAACTGAAATAAAGCCATAAAACACATACAGAACATTTGTTCACAAGACTTTTGAGAAATGGATCTTGTAGCCTAGAATATTTGCTTCAAAATGATCTGAAAATAATCTAACTCACTCATTCAGAGAAAACAACATATTGATTTAAATTTTCTAAGTCACTTTTTGAGTGGAAAGGCTCTATGCGAGAGGGCGTGACTCACACTTGAGAAGACAAAGGCCTGCATAATGAGCTCCATAATGAGCCATTCAGTCAGGTGTGTGACTGAGAGAGAAGAGTTACAAGAAAGAATGTGAGGAAAAAAGAAATGTGTATACATATAACTATCACATAAAATAACTTGAGATTCACTTGTGAGTGCAGTTAAACAGTTTATTAGGAACAAACAAACAAATAAACAACAGAAGAGTCAAGACATCATGGGTGCAATATCCAAAATATCCAAAACATTGGCAGGAAACTGGAACCCAGGAAAACTGGAGACAGCAGAAACTGCATGAGAAAACACAAAACAGACGTGAGCAACACAATGAACAGACAATGACAAAGCAAACATGGTGACAATACATACACTACCAGTCAAATTATTTAAACAGTAAGATTTGTAATGTTTTTTTTTTTTTTTTTTTTTTTTTAAGAAGTGTCACCAAGCCTGCATCCATTTGATCCAAAGTACAGCAAAAACAGTACATTATATTTATTATAATATACAGGCCTGCATATTTTTACTATTCAAAATAAATAAAACATAGAACATATAACTATCCTGACGTCGTGCAACATTTAAATGCAATCATATTTCAAAATGTTGCACTCGATTTTACACACTTTATTCTGAAGTTATGGTCTGGGAAAACACATTATCGAATGCCAATAAGAAACATTACTTACTCTGTATAAAGTATCTCCTCCGCCGCTGGCTCCAGCTGCGCTCGCGGTCAGTTTGTGAGGTAAACAAAGCTTTTTCCTCTTAGCGCGTCTTCTGGGGGAAAATACAAGGCTTTTTCCTCTCAGCGCGTCTTCTGAGGTAAATACAACTCTTTTTCCTCTCAGCGTGTTCTTCCAAAACTGAAAAGTTTCCGAGATGAACGCATTGCTGCTTTGTTTACGGTGGTGTGGGCGTTTACATGGTGCGTGGCTCGCGTGATTATTTGTAATAACAATAGCGCAAGCAGCTCGTGGGCGTGGACATGTCCTTGGTTTCATACGGATTACTTTATCACAGAATATTTGTTTTCAGTAAGACTTGCTTCATTTAACAGTAGACATGTCAAGCTTTCTATAGATATAACTCTCATGTCTCTGTGTGAAGTATTTGCTGAGTTACAGTTCATTTTAGTGACGTGTTTCAAAAAGCAGCTCGCGGAGACGGAGAAGACAGAGAGCGCTCCCTGTTTGTTTTCTTTATTCTTCAAAAGCACAAAGTTTAGTTGTTATTATGAGTGTATACAAATAAAAGTAGACCCCTTACAGATTCGAATGGTGTATTGCTCTTATCTGTACGATCAAAAATGGCAGAGTAATTCAAGCTCATTTTGGCCTTATCAGGAAAATCTGCCTCAAAACGCATATATGCGTTTGTCGACCCCAGGGGGTTTAGGCTTTTGCTGTGTTGAATGTTCCATCTACTGAGGCGGAAGGAAGTGCTGCTGTCTCTGGGGTTGCTCAGGGTAGATTGTTAAACTCTAAAATTGTGGCTGATTTGGATTTCCATTTGTCTTACTTAAATCCTTCTGAGCATACTGACATTATTCAGTTGATATCTCAACATTTGGCCCTGTTCTCTGATGTTCCAACCTGTTCTAATGTGCTAGAGCATGACATTGATGTGGGTCAAGCTACCCCTATTAAACAACACCCATATAGGGTAAATCCTGTGAAATGCCAGCTTTTGCACAAAGAGGTACAGTATATGTTGGAACATGGCATAGCTGAACCATCTTCTAGTCCTTGGAGTTCACCATGTTTACTGGTTGAGAAGCATGATGGTTCTCTTCGGTTTTGTACAGATTTTCGCAAGGTGAATGCTGTTACTAAGCCTGACTCCTATACTCTTCCACGATTAGATGATTGTATTGATCAAGTTGGTTCTGCATCTTTTGTTACAAAGTTGGATCTTTTAAAAGGCTACTGGCAGGTTCCGCTTAGCCAGCGAGCTTGTGAGATCTCTGCCTTTGTGACGCCAGATCACTTTTGCCATTATAAGGTTATGGCCTTTGGAATGAGAAATGCACCCGCTACTTAATAGCGTTTGGTAAATAAGGTGCTGGAAGGAGTTACAGATTGTGAGGCTTATCTTGATGATTTGGTTATTTATAGTTTTTCTTGGCCTCAACACTTGGCCCAGCTTGAGGATTTGTTAAAACGGTTAAAGGCTGCCAACTTGACTTTGAATCTCTCCAAGTGTGAGTTTGGACAAGCCACCGTAACTTTTTTTGGGCAAAGTCGTTGGCCATGGACATGTGTCTCCAATAGGAGCGAAAGTAGAGGCCATTGTGAACTTTCCAGTGCCATCTTCACAGAGAGAATTAAAGCGGTTTTTAGGTATGACAGGATATTATAGGAGTTTTTGCAGAAATTTTGCCACTGTTGCTGCACCTTTGACAAACCTCCTTAGTCCTAAGGTTCTTTTTGTCTGGACTGAGTTATGCCAGGTTGCCTTCGACAATCTGAATGCTTTGTTGAGTAGTTCTCCTATTCTTGTTGCTCCTGATTTCAGTCGGCCCTTTAAGCTAGCTAATGACTTTGGTGTGGCTAATGACTTTGGTGTGGGTGCTGTTCTGCTCCAAGAGGATGCCATAGAACTTGAGCATCCTGTGTGCTATTTTTCAAAGAAATTTGATGTCCATCAGAAGCACTATTCTACAATTGAAAAGGAAGCTTTGGCTCTTATTCTTGCTTTGAAACATTTTTATGTATATGTCTCATCCTGTGTTCGACTTGTTGTGTACACTGATCATAATCCTCTTATTTTTTTCCACAGCATGAGAAATTCCAATCAGCGGTTAATGCGGTGGAGTTTGTTTTTGCAAGGTTATGTCTTAAATTTTGTCACATTCGTGACGGTTTACACTATCGTATATGTTAGTGTTTCATTAGGTTATCCTATAGCAACATTGTAAGGGTGGGAGGGTTATGTGGGAGTGTTCTAACTTGTGTTTTGTTGCAGTTACCCAGTAGCTCACCTGCAATCAACAGGCTAATTGATGTCACCTGAAAGGAGCTTTTTAAAACTCCAGGACATGCTCTCACTCTCTCTCTCTTTGATTCTGCAGCCAGCTTGGCAGTAGCTGGGCTTGCTTTGTGACAGTCCCTTTTCTCTTTTGTTATTTAATAAACCTCACTTTATTTGGTAAACACGTTTTGTGTCCTTGATGTTGCTTCCCCAGAGCCAGGGTTGTAACAATGGTTAGGAGGTACCCCCTACAGGAGGTACAACACAGATGCTCTTGTCCAGTCAAATAAGAAAGTGTACATGGTTAGGAGGTACAACACAGATGCTCTTGTCCAGTCAAAGAAGAAAGTGTACATGGTTAGGAGGTACAACACAGATGTTCTTGTCCAGTCAAAGAAGAAAGAGTACATGGTTAGGAGATACAACACAGAAGTTCTTGTCCAGTCAAAGAAGAAAGAGTACATGGTTAGGAGGTACAACACAGATGCTCTTGTCCAGTCAAAGAAAGAGTACATGGTTAGGAGGTACAGCACCGATACTCTACTCCAGAGGAGAATGAATGAGTACATGGTTAGGAGTGTAAGGATCCACCCGCTAGTCCAAACAACGGAATCCAGCGGCCTGGTCGAAGGTTTAATGCATGTTCGGTCTTTTGTTTGCGCTTCTGAATTTATCAGGATTTAGTTTCAATTTTGATCTAGCTCCAATTCTGATCTGATCTGACTCCAATTCCAAGTGATCATTAAATTTAGACCAATTAAAAACTGATCACAAATATAGCGTATATATTAATTTAGATATTTGATTATTCTGAAAATCCCATACTTTCAATTATTCGTTCATTAGGGACTAGGTATCACATAGGAATTACACTTCGGCCGATTTTTTTAGTGAATCCACGACACAAACTCGTCAGTTCTGAACTTACTCAGAGGGTGCAGAGCGGTTATAATACCTTTAAGTGAGCTGCACCTGCTCATAACAAAAGTGTATTTTTCCCTATAACCACGAGAGCTACACCGTGTTAAGCCAGCGACAGTCAGAAATCCAGAGTCTCCTTCATGGTGCCCCCCATGGTTCATCCATTAGTGCTTTGGTGTGATCTGTCCTGAACGCAGATTTGCGGAAATACCCCTACACATTAATCTACTTGAAAAAATGATTTCAGAAGAGAGCAGAATAAATCAAATATAACAATTTATTATTGGTCAGGTAAAGTTGTATCACGCCAATTATAAAACAAATTCAAAAATATCAAATCATCTCAATACAGAACACCAAATTCTCAAAGATTAATCTAAGAGTAAATGATGCATACCAGACCTTAGAAAATACATAGTATGGAGTGTAGAGACACACCACACTATGGGCTCATTCTGGCTGCAGAATCGCCCCGACTGATTTGCAACTTTCCCTTAAATACTACCAGAACAAAAGGCCCATAAACATTTATTCTCTGTCCCAAAACAGATTAGATCTGTGTATGGGGGATGAGAAGACTCTGTAGGAGATGTTCTCGTGCCCCAAATGGTCACACCTGTAGAGCAATGTTTATCAGGTTTTGAAAGGAGACCGCCCACAACAGAAGCACAGAGTTAACTTAAGTTTCCAATATTTCCCATAATATAAGTCACTGCTGTGATTGAGACCATTTTACCAATCACACAGAGACCTTTAAAATGATACCAATCATGAAAGGGCTACAATCATTAATTCTAAAGAAATAGTAAATATTTATGCAAGAGTAGCAACTTGAGCTCTTTCAGTGACCAGTACCATGAGTCCAGGGGGGAAGGATGGGTGAGTGGACCAATGATCAAATGGTCTTTCTCTCAGATCTTCTTGTTTGATTAGAGAGTTTATTGTCTTGTGGCATGACATTTGCATTGTAAGGGTTTCTGGGTGTTTGGCTTCACAAAGAGATCAAAGCCTGATTGAAGAGTTTGTTTTGTGGCCTGACATTTGCATTGTGAGAATTCCCAAGTTTTGGCTTCACAAGGAGTTATTTTCATAAAGGAAATAATCTCACCCCCTACAGGAGGTACAACACAGATGTTCTTGTCCAGTCAAAGAAGAAAGAGTACATGGTTAGGAGGTACAACACAGAAGTTCTTGTCCAGTCAAAGAAAGAGTACATGGTAAGGAGGTACAGCACCGATACTCTATTCCAGAGGAGAATGAATGAGTACATGGTCAAGAGATATGCAGGTGACCCAGAGTTCAGAGCACATCACATATTGCGATTTACCCTGCGAAAGACACAGAAATGTGTCGGTGATGCTGCATATCATGTTCTTCATCGTTTGCAATGTGCACTCAGGATCAAAAAGAAGTATAAACCATACATCCGTTCCAGTCAGGAAACACCTCAGCCTTTGGTTAGCAAAGTGATGGAAAGCGCCATACATGCATTCCGGTGTAAGATACAGAAAGGTCCTACACATGTCTGCACAGTCTGTCACAGAGCCCTGTTTCCTGATCAAGTCAGGGTCTGTAATAGAACGCGTTTTGACAAAAACGTTCATGTTGCAGCATCGTGCTTAACCGGGAAATATGTTCATGCTTGCAATAGTGCCAGCTCAGATTCTTGTGTAGTTCCGGAAGAGAGAAGACAGGAGTGGATTTGCCACACTTGCCTTCAATTGCATCGGCAAACAAGCTTGAATTGCAACCCATTCCTGCGGAATAGGTTGAATTGAATGTGCTTGAACGTCAACTTATTGCCAAAATTGTACCATTTGCAAAAAATAATTGCATTGCCCAAAGGACAGCAAAAAGCAGTGCATGGTGTTATTGTGTGTGTGCCATCTGAGGTGGAACAGACTGTCAACTGTCTTCCAAGACCTAGAAGTGCGTCCCAGCTACTGCAGGTGAAGCTAAAGAGACACATTAAGTTTAAAGGATATCAGCACTTCCATACTGTGAATATGCATAATGTGCTTGCAGCTTTATTCAGAGTACAGGGATATCTCAATAAGAGAAAGTGCAATGTTTGAAAGTCACCTAGATGAGGAAGGTGATGACACAGAGAAGCAACAAGAAGTTGATGTTGCTGAGCAGGCTGGGCAGGATGAGCAACAGGTTAGTGTTGAAGAACAGGATGATCTTAGACCTGGTCTCACATTAGACATGCATGCAGCCACCTGACATTGGACAGGAGATCTTGTCGTACGGTGAGGGAATATTTAGCATCGCACCCACACAAGGACAAAAGCCTGTTGGATTTTTCAAGATCCCAAAGCTGGAAGCCATGGCGTTCCCTGTTCAGTTCCCCACTGGACAGAATACAATTGATGAGGCAAGACAAATATCATTATCTCCTAGTATGTACTTCAAGGCAAGATTGTTCAGCATTGGTACACGTTTTGCGAGAGATCAGAGTTACCTATTCTTTGCGCAGTTTGTGACAGAAACGCAACTGGCTAGAAACAGCATGTCTATCCAGTTGCGAAAAGGCAAACCTATAACAAGAGATGGCCGAAAAATTTCCAACAAATTGCTTCAAGATAACCAAGAGATTGAAAGATTGGTACATGACAGAGACACCACACGGTTCATGCAACCACTGAGAGGCTCTCCATCTTATTGGGAGAAAACGTTGAGAGATCTACAGGCTATGATTAGACAGTCGAAACGCGATGGCCTGAAGTAATAACAGCAATCAAGGCCCAGCAAGGTGAACAGGTTGACTTTTCAGAGCTTGACTGGACGACAAAATGTGAAATCCTTCGAAGCAACCGTCACTGTCATGCGAATCCACAGAAATGAGTGGATGCACTAATGACACATCTGCTTTTGTCGCCTGCCCAACCCATTGGTAAAGTTGAGGATTACTTTTATAGAGTTGAGTTTCAGGCTAGAGGAAGATCCTGAGCTTCATCAAATTGTCACAGAGGTCCAGATTCACAGCAGGAATCACTCCAAGTCATGTAAGAAAGGAAATGTATTATGTAGATTTGGGTTCCATAAACTACCAATGTCTAACACCACGGTCACTCGTCCACGACCACAGCATCCTGAAGAAGAGGATAACTTGGGCACTTCTTCATCAGCAAGCTGCATGTTTGCATCTAAAACCAAGATCGCACATCCAGGACCACAGCATCCTGAAGCAGAGGATAACAAAGTCCAAAACCAACGAGACAGAATGAAGTCAAGACTGTTCAAAATGCTGTTCAGAAGGCAATGAGCGATGCCAGGATAAAACTCAAGCCAGTGTGGGATTTGTTGAATGATCCTCAAGCCTCCTTTGATAGCTTGTCAGAGCTACTGGCAAAGTGTAATTTAACCATGGATGACTACAATAGCTACGTTGAGGCATTGTTCACTTCCAACGTGATTTTGCTGAAGCGTGACCCAAAGGAGTCTTGGGTGAATGGATACAATCCAGATTTGTTAAGGGCATGGAACGCTAACATGGACATTCAGTACATTCTTGACCCTTTTAGCTGCATCATGCAAACCAGAGCATGAAATGAGTAATTTACTGAAGTAATTTGAGTAATTTGGTTAGCTTGTCACTCGCGGTTCCATTTGCGTTTCTATTCGCGCCTATTATTGTTTTCCTTTTTTCTCGCTCCGTTTTTTACGAGTTCATCAAACAACAGTGGTAAGTGGTAAGACGGAGAAGACGGAGAAGACAGAGAGCGCACCCTGTTTGTTTTCTTTATTCTTCAAAAGCACAAAGTTTAGTTTTTATTATGAGTGTATACAAATAAAAGTAGACCCCTTACAGATTCGAATGGTGTATTGCTCTTCTCTGTACGATCAGAAATGGCAGAGTAATTCAAGCTCATTTCGGCCTTATCAGGAAAATCTGCCTCAAAACGCATATATGTGTTTGCCGACCCCAGAGGGTTAAATCATCTAATCCAACAACATGTATGTTAGACTCTATTCCATCTAAACTACTAAAAGATCTGCTTCCAGAAGTCGTAGATCCTCTTTTGGCTATTATTAATTCATCATTGTCATTAGGATATGTCCCCAAATCCTTCAAATTGTTATTAAGCCTCTCATTAAAAAACCACAACTTGACCCCAAAGACCTAGTTAATTATAGACCGATCTCAAATCTCCCTTTTCTGTCAAAGATACTAGTAAAGGTAGTATCCTCACAATTACATTCTTTCTTAGAGAAAAATGATATCTGTGAGGAATTCCAGTCAGGATTTAGATCGTGTTATAGTACTGAGCAGTGATGGGAATAACGGCGTTATAAATAAACGGCGTTACTAATGGCGTTATTTTTTTCAGTAAGGAGTAATCAAACGAATTACTGTTTCCCCCGTTACAACGCCGTTACCGTTACTGACAATAAAATGTGGCGTTACTATATTATATTATTAGAATTTAATTTTTCAGTTCATCTGAATGGATGCGCAGTGTTGACGTGCCGTAAACTCTAGTGTGAAGCACAACTCGCAGTCGCTTTCTCTCACATACACGCACGCAAAGAAAGATACAGAGCAAGAGAGTCTTTCATAACATGCAGAATTGACGCGCTACCTGTAAACGATATTCTGTGTTGTATTTTATTGTCAAAATAACAGAGTTCCTTTGGAATTACTCAGCTTTTAAGAACTGACGGTTTCTGGTAGTGGGCGGAACTAATGCGCAAACGACAATCTCATTGGCTGGCGCTCACCTATTATTTTGATTTCAGCAAATCAATTCGAGCGAACTCAGACAACGTGATTAATATTCATGAACCCAGCAGCTCATTAATCCTTAGTGCGTTTTATATTGATGACAAATATGCTTTCATACTTGGTTATTCTAATTACTAAAGTTCTATCATCATATAATATAAAATTATCATAATATTATATTATAATGCTTGACTGATAATAATTGTCAGTAGATAAATAGTGTAGATTAATGTACAATGTTTTATAATAATAATTTATTCTTTTTAGTGTCTATTTCATTAATTTAACATATTTAATATTGGGGGCATCCAAAGTTATTTGACATTTGAACATTTTGTAAAAAGTAACGCAATAATTACTTTCCCTGGTAATTAGTTACTTTTATAATGATGTAAATCAATTAGTAACTAATAACTATAACTAATTACTTTTTTAAAGTAACATGCCCAACACTGGTACTGAGACTGCTCTCATTAGAGTTACAAATGACCTGCTTCTATCATCTGATCGTGGTTGTATCTCTTTATTAGTTCTACTGGATCTTAGCGCTGCGTTCGACACTATCGACCACAACATTCTTTTGAATAGACTACAAAACTTTGTTGGCATTAGTGGAAGTGCCTTAGCATGGTTCAAATCATACTTATCTGACCGCTATCAGTTCGTAGCGGTGAATGAAGAGGTATCATATCGATCACAAGTGCAGTATGGAGTAAAATATAAAAAATTGGATGACGAGTAATTTTTTACTGCTAAATTCTGAAAAAACAGATGTGTTAATTATCTGTACTTAACTCTCTGGGGTCGGCTGTATCGCCGGCGAGACCAACTCGTTTTTTTTTAAGATCAGTGCAAAAGACACTAAAAATACTCTGTTGATTTTGGTCACACAAATAAGTGTTATACATCAATCGAAACTGTTAAGTGTCTACTTTTTTTTGAGTACACTCACAATAACAACACAACTTTGTGCTTTTGGAGAAATAAGAAAATAAACAGGGTGTGCTCTCTGTCTTCTCCGTCTCCGCAAACTGTTTTGAGAAACGCGTCACTAAAATGAGCTGTAACTCAGCGAATACTCAACACAGAGACATGGGAGTTATATCTATAGAAAGCCTGAAGTGTCTACTTTGAAATGAAGCAATCCTATCGAAACCAAACATTCTGTGATGAAGTAATCCGTATGAAACCAACACAATGTTCAATCTTTCCCGTCTGACTCATTATCTCTAATTCACGCGCAGTTCATATGTAAATAGCCACGTGGTGCGTGCCTGCGTGTAAACGCCAAAACAAACAAAGAGCGGAGGTCCTCATCGCGGCTACTGTTACTGTTCACGCTGAGTAAATAAAGGATTTCCCTCGAAAGAAGAACACGATTTCATCCAGAAGAGGAGATCGATCTGATGAGTAAGTTATGTTTCTTTTTTGCATTAGTTACCGTGTTATTGTGTCATAAACTTGAACAGATTTAAACAGTTAGTTGGGTTTTTCCCAAACGACAACACGATGAATGCTACGGTCTAAGAATGTTTAGACCATGTTTATTATTAATATGTTCACAAATATATTTTAATAGCGTGCTAAACAATAATAATTAGTTTCTCAGATATAAAATATCATTTTTTATAGTACAAAGTACATCCTTTTATTGTACAAAGCATGCTTGAGTCTGTGTCATGAGAGTCATGTCATAGGCTACTACAAAATCATACATACTAGACTATATGACTACAAAATCATAGTTGGGTTTTTCCCAAACTACAATTCCTGACTACAATGTTTGAAATCGTGTAAAACATTTTTAATATGAGGGGCAATTCATTGTATTTAAATTTCTTACGGCACGATGATGTTTTCATGCTCTATATAAAACAATAAAAGTAATATGAGTGTACACTGTAACATGATGAATGCTACGAGTCTAAGTATGTTTAGTACATGTTTATTATTAATAGCCTACTCTGTTCAGAAATAGATTTTAATAACGTGCTAAACAATAATAATTAGTTTCTCAGATATAAGATTTCTTTCTCTTTTTTATGATAGTACAAAGCATGTGTGAGTCGATGGCTACAAAACCTATATATATATATATATATACAGATGTTCCTGATATTAACATGCTCACAAATGTGTTTTTGTTTGTATTTTATTGAATCAGATACCAGCACCAGATGAATCCTGATGTCTCTTCAAACTGTTTTCCTCTGAGAGCGCTGCACCAACATCAGATGTTCATCTACACTGATATTCTATGTTAAAACATGCTCCTTTTCTACTGATTATGTTTTTTTCTTCTTGAATCCATGGAAAGAAGTAGAAACACTTAAATAAAACACGTAAATATCAGGTATGATTTACTTGTTTCACTTGTTGAACAGAATCTGTTGTCAGTTCACATCTCTGTGGTTAGATCAGTGTGCACAATAATGTGTCTTTGACCTTCATTATGTATGTTTTGATTATACTGTGTTGTAAATAAAACACAAATAATTTAAAAAACCCTTTTTTTCAATGTCCTCACATTCTCTCTTACCTGCCTCACAGTCACAGTCACACTGATGGGCCATTAGGGCCCCATAGGGGAGGGCCCTTTGTCTCTCAGGTGAGACTCACTTAATATTCATGGCCATTACCACTCCCTTGCATATAGACCCTCGATCACAAAACATGTCTTGAAAATTTTAAATCAATATATTGGGTTACACTTTATTTCGATAGTCCACTTTAGACATTCTACAAACTATAAGTAACTTTGTAACTACGTGTCAACTACATGTAAACTAATTCTCATGAATTTGCAACTATATGTCTACTAACTCTCAGTAGGGTAGGTTTAGGGTCAGTAGAATAAGTTGACATATACTTGCAAAGTTTCTGATAGTCAGTATGTTGTATGTTGTGGACCCATCAAAATAAAGTGTTAGAAGTTATTAAGCAGACAGTCTACTAATACTCTGATGACTGCTAGTTGACATGTAGTTGCAAAGTTACTTACTGTTAGTAAAATGTTTAAAGTGTACTATCGAAATAAAGTGTTACCATATATTGTTTTCTGTGAATGAGTAAGCAGAATGATTTTCACATAATTTTGAAGTAAATATTCTAGCCTACAAGACTGATTACTCAAAAGTCTTATTCAGGACTATTTAGTGTGGGTTTTAAGGCCTTATTTCAGCTACATTTTTTTTCCCAAAACGTACTAACCACGCATAATATTTTTTTTCTAAAAAATGCAAACATGTACATCCATCTTGGTCACATATTATTGTAGCACAGTTTGTGCTGAATACAAAAAAAAATACATGTTGGTCAATAGTATGTTTTAAGTAGCTGAAAAAAGCACAAATATCAGGGCATGTCAAAACATCTCAAGGGCCCCAAAATGACCTCGAATGCTGTGACCTGTTACCTGAATGCTGTGTGTTTTGTTTATTGATAGTTGTTCATGAGTTCTTCAGAAAAATCCTTCAGGTACCACAAATTATTTGGATTTTCTGAATTTGTGTGTATTTGAACCCTTTCCAACAATGACTGATTTTAAGATCCATCTTTTCACACTGAGGACAACTGAGGGAGGCTCACTGATGCTCCAGAAGGAAAATTATGCATTAAGAGTAAGTGTAAACTTTTGAACAGAATGAAGATGTGTAAATTTTTCTGAATTTGTGTAAATATTTTCTTCTTTTTTTATTTTTATTTAGTATTGTCCTTCTGAAGCTACAGAACATACTTCAAGTCAAGTTGAGCTTTATTGTCATTCCGCTACATGCGGGGGCATACGGTGGAACGAAATGTCGTGCCTCACAGGACCACGGTGCTACATAAATACAGGAGTACAGCAGTGCAGTAAAACAATATAAACCTATACACAACTATCCTACTGATAGATTTGACTATGAAATATGCTATATATAAAATAATTTTTTACCTGTACATAAACTAAAAAATACAAACTATACGAGTGCTTCAGATAAATACTGTACATGTGCGAAGAGAAACATTGTGAGTCAGCAGCTGGCTGGGGAACAGTGCAGGATGATTTGTAGTGCATGAGCATGTAAACATATGTATATTACTGAGTCTTTTTGTGGGGTTTGTATACACACAGCAGTGTGTGTGAAAAGTGACTAGTGCGCATAGAGGAGGAGAGTGTGCTACTACAGGTGGTTTGTACAGGCCCACTCACCTGTGTGTAGCACACTTCGATTGCACAAAAAAAGAGTTCCATAAGTTTCAGATGGTCCATGTTTCAGGAGGTAGGGGGTTTGTATGGGGTTTCAGAGAGGGGCGGGGTGATTTGAGTTCAGGGCTCTCACAGCCTGGGGGAAGAAGCTGTTGAGCAGTCTGGCAGAGCGGGCTCTGATGCTCCGGTACCGTCTTCCTGATGGTAGGAGCTGGAAGAGACTGTGGGAGGGATGTGTGGAGTCCTTCACGATACTATTTGCTTTTCTGGAGCATCGTGTAAGGAAAATGTCCAGGATGGAGGGGAGAGGGGCACCGATGATCCTTGCAGCTGTGTTCACTGTCCGCTGGAGGGTCTTGCGGTCTGCTGCGGTACAGTTCCCGTACCAGACAGTGATGCAGCTGGTCAGCACACTCTCAATGGTGCCCCTGTAGAAAGTGGTGAGGATGGGTGGAGGGAGACTTGCTCTTTTCAGCCGGCGGAGAAAGTGTAGGCGCTGTTGTGCCTTCTTGGAGAGTGACATGGTGTTGGTGGTCCAGGTGAGATCCTCTGTGATGTGCACCCCCAGGAATTTAGTGCTGCTGACTCTCTCCACAGGCGAGCTGTCGATGGTCAGTGGGGGGTGATCACCGGAGTTCCTTCTGAAGTCCATCACAACCTCCTTTGTCTTACTCACATTGAGGGACAGGTTGTTAGTGCCACACCATTCAGCCAGCTGTGCCACTTCCTCTCTGTAGTGCGTTTCATCATTGTTGCTGATGAGACCTACCACTGTTGTGTCATCAGCGAACTTGATTATGTGGTTGGAGCTGGACTTGGCAGTGCAGTCGTGGGTCAGCAGTGTGAAGAGCAGCGGGCTGAGCACACAGCCTTGTGGGGCACCTGTGTTCAGTGTGGTAGTGTTCGAGGTGTTGTGGCCGACACGGACTGACTGAGGTCTTCCGGTTAGAAAGTCCAAAATCCAGTTACAGAGGGAATTGTTAAGGCCCAGCAGGTTGAGTTTATTTATGAGCTGTTGTGGGATTATTGTGTTGAATGCTGAGCTGAAGTCAATGAACAGCATTCTAACATAAGAGTCTTTGTTTTCTAGGTGGGTAAGAGCCAGGTGGAGGGTGGAGGAGATTGCATCGTCTGTAGAGCGGTTTGGACGGTATGCAAACTGGAGCGGGTCGAGTGTGTTGGGGAGGCTGGTTTTGATGTTGTGCATGACTAACCTCTCAAAGCACTTCATTATGATTTGAGTCAGTGCTATGGGACGGTAGTCATTTAGACAGGACACAGGTGATTTTTTTGGTACCGGTATGATTGTTGTGGATTTGAGACATGTGGGGACGACTGCCTGGCTCAGCGAGATGTTGAAGATATCTGTTAGGACATCTGTCAGCTGTACAGCACAGTCTTTCAGTACACGGCCAGGTATGTTGTCGGGACCCGCAGCCTTTTTGTCACCTTTATTTATATAGCGCTTTTACCAATACAGATTGTGTCAAAGCACTTAACAGTATCAAATTGGAGGACAGAGTGTCAGTAATATATAATGATAAGATTAAACACTCAATTTTCAGTTAAAGGCATTTCATTATTGAATTCAGAGATGTCATTGTCTAGCTCAGTTTAGTTTAAATAATATCTGTGCAATCAAATCGGCAATAATCGCTAGAAATTAGGTGTAGCAAGCCAGAGGCGACAGCGGCAAGGAACTCCCTCTCAGACAGAATGCAGAAAAAAACCTTAGGAGAAACCAGGCTCAGTCGGGGGGCCAGTTCTCCTCTGACCAGACGAAACCCACAGTTAAAAAATTTCAAGTTCTAACAATAGTAGTATTATGTAGTTAGGTATTGTATTATATTTTTAGTTATATTTTTTAGTTTTATTGTATTTAATTGAGGTCTCTGGGGGTCATCTGGGTGTCCTGGTCTCCGCTGACGATCAGGCCTGCAGACATCATCTCTTGGTGCTGATCCACCATCTAATCATAGGAAAGAAACAGACAAATATTAGCGTAGATGCCATTCTACTTACGATGTAACGAGTACACCGTGTGTTGTGGGAAGTGTTCCCGGTTCCGGTTGATCTAATTAATGCAGCCTAACAATCCTTTAACGGATTTGAATAATAGAAGCGTATTAGTGTGTTATGTGTAAGCCAGGCTAAAGAGATGGGTCTTTAATCTAGATTTAAACTGACAGAGTGTGTCTGCCTCCCGAACAGTGTTAGGTAGATTGTTCCAGAGTTTGGGTGCTAAATAGGAAAAGGATCTGCCGCCCGCAGTCGATTTTGATATTCTAGGTATTATCAAACGGCCAGAGTTTTGGGAACGCAGCGGACGTGGCGAACTATAATGCGATAAGAGCTCACTCAAGTACTGAGGAGCTAAACCATTCAGGGCTTTATAAGTAATTAACAAGATTTTAAAATCTATCCGATGTTTGATAGGGAGCCAGTGCAGTGTTGACAGAACCGGGCTAATATGGTCATATTTCCTGGTTCTAGTAAGGACTCTAGCTGCTGTATTTTAGACCAACTGTAGTTTGTTGATCAAGCGTGCAGAACAACCACCCAATAAAGCATTACAATAGTCTAGCCTTGAGGTCATAAACGCATGAACTAACATTTCTGCATTTGACGTTGAGAGCATAGGTCGCAAATTAGATATGTTTTTGAGATGAAAAAACGGAGTTTTGCAGATGCTAGAAACATGGATTTCAAATGAAAGATTGCTATCGAACAGCACACCTAGGTTCCTGACTGATGAAGAAGAATTTACAGAACAGCCATCAAGTGTTAGATAATGTTCTAGGTTGTTACATGTGGGGTTTTTAGGTCCGATAACTAACACCTCTGTTTTTCCAGAATTTAGCAGTAAAAAATTACTCGTCATCCAGTTTTTTATATCGACTATGCGAAGAAATATAGAGCTGAGTATCATCAGCATAACAGTGAAAGCTAACACCATGTCTCCTGATAATATCTCCCAAGGGTAACATGTAAAGCGTGAAAAGTAACGGCCCTAGTACTGAGCCTTGAGGTACTCCATACTGCACTTGTGATCGATATGATACCTCTTCATTCACTGCTACGAACTGATGGCGGTCAGATAAGTATGATTTGAACCATGCTAAGGCGCTTCCACTAATGCCAACAAAGTTTTGTAGTCTATTCAAAAGAATGTTGTGGTCGATAGTGTCGAACGCAGCACTAAGATCCAGTAGAACTAATAAAGAGATACAACCACGATCAGATGATAGAAGCAGGTCATTTGTAACTCTAATGAGAGCAGTCTCAGTACTATGATACGATCTAAATCCTGACTGGAATTCCTCACAGATATCATTTTTCTCTAGGAAGGAATACAATTGTGAGGATACTACCTTTTCTAGTATCTTTGACAGAAAAGGGAGATTTGAGATCGGTCTATAATTAACTAGGTCTTTGGGGTCAAGTTGTGGTTTTTTAATGAGAGGCTTAATAACAGCCAATTTGAAGGTTTTGGGGACATATCCTAATGACAATGATGAATTAATAATAGCCAAAAGAGGATCTATAACTTCTGGAAGCAGCTCTTTTAGTAGTTTCGATGGAATCGGGTCTAACATACATGTTGTTGGTTTAGATGATTTAACAAGTTTATACAATTCTTCCTCTCCTACAGTAGAGAATGAGGGGAATTGTTCCTCAGGGGATCTATAGTGTGCTATCTGATGCGATACTGTAGCTGACGGCTGCAAGGATACAATTTTATCTCTGATAGTATCGATCTTGGAAGTAAAATAGTTCAAGTCATTACTGCTATGCTCTTGGGAAATGCCAACACCTGTTGATGCTTTATTTTTCGTTAATTTAGTCACTGTATTGAATAAATACCGAGGGTTATGTTTGTTTACTTCTAGAAGAGACGAAAAGTAATCAGATCTAGCAGTTTTTAATGCTTTTCTGTAGGATAGGGTACTTTCCCGCCAAGCTAAACGAAATACCTCTAATTTAGTTTTCCTCCAGTTGCGCTCCATATTCCGGGCTGCTCTCTTTAGGGCGCGAGTGTGCTCATTATACCACGGTGTTGGACTCTTTCCTTAATCTTCCTTAAGCGTAAAGGAGCAACCGCATCTAAAGTGCTAGAAAAGAGAGAGTTCATAGTTCCTGTTACATCATCAAGTTGATCTGAGCTATTGGATATACTGAGGAACTGAGATAAGTCAGGAAGATTATTTATAAAGCAGTCTTTTGTGGTAGAGGTAATGGTTCTACCATATTTGTAATAAGAAGTTGGCTTTACAGCTTTAGCTATATGGAATATACAGGAGACTAGATAATGATCTGAGATATCATCGCTCTGCTGCAAAACTTCAACCCCACTAACATCAATTCCATGTGACAGTATTAAATCTAGAGTATGATTTCGACAATGAGTAGGTCCTGACACATGTTGTTTAACACCAATAGAGTTTAGAATGTCTATAAATGCTGATCCCAACGAATCTTTTTCATTATCAACATGGATATTAAAATCACCAACAATTAGGACTTTATCTGCAGTCAGCACTAACTCCGATAGAAAATCAGAAAATTATTTAATAAAGTCTGTATGGTGCCTGGTGGCCTGTATACAGTAGCCAGTACAAACATCACAGGGGATTTATCATTAATACTTGTTTCTTTGGATAACGTTATATGAAGCACCATTACTTCGAACGAATTATACTTGAAACCCGACCTCTGAGAGATACTGAAACTATTTCTATAAATGTAGCAACACCTCCCCCTTTACCCTTTGGATGCGGTTCATGTTTGTAACAGTAATCTTGGGGTGTAGACTCGTTTAAAGTAATGTAATCATCTTGTTTTAGCCAGGTTTCTGTCAGACAAAGCACATCTAGTTTATGGTCAGTGAACATATCATTTACAAAAAAGTGCTTTTGAAGAAAGGGATCTAATATTCAATAAGCCAAGCTTTATCATGTCTTTATCTGTATTATATCGGTTTTTTATTTGTTGAACATCAATTAAATTGTTACTATTAGTTTGGTTTGGATGTTTTCTGTATTTTCTAGTTCGGGGAACAGACACAGTCTCTATAGTGTGATATCTAAGTGAAGGAGTCTCTATGTGCTGAGAGTTAACTGACTTCTGTGACGTGAGGCAGCTAGCAGACGATCGGTTTAGCCAGTCTGTCTGCTTCCTGACCTGGGCTCCAGTTAGTCAAGTACAAACTCTAAGACTATGTGCCATATTTCTAGAGAGAAGAGCGGCACCACCCCAGGAGGGATGAACACCATCTCTTTAACATTATTTTTAGTGATCTCCGACTGGCGAAGTCGAACATCATTAGCGCCGACGTGGATAACAATCTTACTGAATTTACGTTTAGCATTAGCCAGCACTTTTAAATTTGCCAAGATGTCAGGCGCTCTGGCTCCTGGTAAACAATGGACTATGGTGGCTGGTGTCTCTATTTTCACGTTCCGTACAATAGAATCGCCAATAACTAGAGCACTTTCATCAGGTTTCTCAGTGGGTGCTTCACTGAGTGGGGAGAACCTGTTTGATGTTCTGATCGGAACGGAAGAGTGGTGTTTTGACCCGCGACTATGCCGCCTCACTGTCACCCAGCTGCCCTGCTGCATGGGCTCAACCGAAACCGAACAATGTACAGGACTCCCTGAGCTAGTCACATCCAAAGCAGTATCTACAGCCCTCACATTCTTACTATCCTCAACTAAAGTTTGGATGCGTGTCTCTAATTCTAAAACCTTCTCTGTCAGCCTAACTATTTCCCTGCATTTATCACATGTGAATCCCTCGCTGCTGACAGAGACAGATAAACTATACATGTGGCAGACAGTGCAAACAACAATAGCAGGAGAAGAAGCCATTACTCACCGTGATTGATGAATGATACCAGCTTAACTTACCACTTACCACTGTTGTTTGATGAGCTTGTGAAAAACGGAGCGAGGAAAAAAATAAAAAATAAAAAAATAATAATAAATAAATAGATAATAGGCGCGAAATGCAAATGGAACCGCGAGTGACAAGCTAACGGGCTAATAAGCTGCACTCGCGGTTTTAAAAGCGAATGATCAAATTAGTTAGATTAGTTTGAAGGATAGCACCTGAAATATGGTGGAAATTAAGTTATATATTATCACTTTAGACAAAAAGGAGTGAAAGTAAGGTAGAGATTCAATAAGAAGCGAAGGTACACGGAGCTGCAATCACAAACCTCTCAGCAGCGTGCAACAGACTGAAGCAATCGATCTCCAAGTAGGCAATCGATCTCCAAGTAGGTTTGCAAACACCATCGACCATGTGTATACCAACACCATGTGTATACACACAAACACACACACACACATACATATAACAACCTGAGTTACCTAAAGGACCTGTGTACCACCTCCACCCATACGGGGTTCGACACCACAGACGGCTGCTTCAACGGAAAAGGTTTCAGAATCATAAAAGCCACGATCGTGCTGCTGCTGCAACACATCATCGATAACAAACTAAGGGACGAGTGCGAGGGGTGTGCAACAGACCATCCGAGCCAGCTGCAACATTCCTGTCTGTTTGAGCCTGACGCCTACTATTTCGACTCACGCTTTGACGAGCTGTGTCGCAAACTGTTCAAACCCGATCTTCTGACCATTATCGACTTCACTCTACGCCGCTACGGTTTAATGACCAACAACATTCTGAGGATTCAAGGAACTACCGGCGCTATCCTGCACGAATTAAGAGACGAACCATTCATCGTCGCAAAGCTGCAAGAAATCAGGGAAAAGCTGAGTCCAACAAGAAAGTCGTTTACGACGCCGTGGATCTCTGGCAAAGCAGCGTGACCACCCCCGGAGTGTGACGACATGGGGTGTGTGTGTAGCGGAATCCATTTTTTCAGAGACATCTTGTTTACCCCCCATTATAAAGGACAGATGATTAAAATGATGCTTGCTGCCATCGACCGATCGTGTGATCCGGAGAAAGTTTACGAGGGGGAAACGACACGTCTAAAAAATCTCATGAAACAAATGCATGTTATAAGAGGTCTGACCGACTCTTGGTCTGAATTGACCGACATGTGCGTCAACAGCACCGATAGCCCCTCTGCAATGCTCCGAAAAATTCTAGATGAGATATCTGCAACTGGTGAAGAGATAAGAGTTAGCGATGTCCTTTGTATGTGTACGTATGTAACCGATGTATGCGTGAAGCTTGTTTCAAAAAATGAGAAAAACAAGGTGTGTGAAATGGTTGAAATCCTGGTAAACTACATAATAGATCGCAGCTATACGGCCTGTGTAAATTGTCTTTACTGGTTAGACAGTATGTAACCCATTTTATTCTCATTACTATGTATTCATTTTGAAATCTGTTCTTGTCACTATGTACTCATTTTGAATTCTATTCATGTAAGCATTTTTATTTCTATATATTCATTTTGAATTCTATTCTTATTATGTAACCAATTTTGTTTTCATCACTATGTAACCATTTAAAAACTATCTCTTTATTTTTTAATAAAAGCCTGAAACGTAACGCTTGTGCGTGTTATTCTTTTGAGGACGGTTGATACATAACAACATGTCCGAGCTCATGAAAAAAGTTTATTACACACCTGCCAACCCCGGCTCTTTAGGAGGTTAAAAGATGCGGTCTTACAGGATACCGGCGTCCGTCTGAGCGATAAACAGGTTTCGGACTGGCTGGCCGGGGAGGATGCGTACACGCTACACAGAACGGCGCCCGTTAACTACAAACGTATCTGCTGACATGCATCGACGTATTTAGCAAGCACGCATGGGCTCGAACGTTAAAGAATAAGAGCGGGGTCGAGGTTACTAAAGCGTTCGAGTCTATACTCGAAGAGGGTCGCGTTCCAAAGAAATTGCAGACGGATAAGGGAGCCGAATTTTTTAACAAACATTTTCAAGATTTGATGAAAAAGCACGACGTTCAACATTTTGCTACGGCTACCGATTTGAAGGCCAGCGTCGTGGAACGATTTAATAGGTCGTTAAAAAGCCGAATGTGGGGATTTTTAACCGCTACAAATTCACGGAGATACACAGACGTGTTGCAAGATATTATGCAGGGTACAACTCCAGCTACCATCGGAGTATTAAGATGAGACCTGTGGACGTCGACAAAGAAAATGAAGGCGTAGTGTTTCAAAACCTGTACGGAGGTATGAAGAAGAAGAACGATCACCCCGTATTTAAATATAGAGTAGGGGACGTCGTCAGGATTTCTAAAGTGCGAGGACCGTTCGCCAAGGGTTACGAACAGAACTACACCGAATAATTTTTCACCGTATCCGCGTGCATTCCGTGTAATCCCCCCGTATACAGGCTGTCCGATTATGACGGCGATGTCATGGACGGTGTGTTTTACGAAGAGGAGTTACAAAAAATAATCGTGAGCGAAAACAAGGCGTTTAAGGTGGAAAAGATTTTAGGGGAGAAAAAACAGGGGCGAACTACGCTAGTTTTTGTGAAATGGTTAGGATGGCCTTCGAAATTTAATAGCTATATAGACAAAAAAGCTGTGTTGGACTTGTAAAACCTTAAAACGCACATGCCTTTGCCAAAAGAGATCATTCGAGTAAAGGATTACCATGGATGACCGCGGTTTCTACGTCACGTTGCCGTGCAACGCTTCTTTATCAGTTTATCCTGAAAATCGCATATCTAGTTATACGACCAGGCTAGCAAAGACTATAAACCTGAAAGGAGAGTGGCAAGTAGGTCTTGCCGAGATTGAATATCCTAGAAGCTGGTACAGCTTTAAAGATGACGACGGTATTTTCAGTTTGCAAGTCTACCCCGTCCCATCCCAGAAACACTCTAATAAACCGGGCGAAGAGGTGTTTAAACGGCTATCGGGAATGTCCATATCAAGGAATATCCAATTAACTATGAGAATTAACTATGGTACTATGAGAATGTTCATGCAGTAATCAGTGCGATAAATACGCTTATCGCCCCTGGGACTGTATTAGGCTATGATAAATTAAAAAACAAAGTCCAACTGGTAGCTAAGCCCAAAATTTCGGTAAGCTTCCACGGGAAACTAGCCGCTATTTTAGGGATGAAACCCGGCGAGGCTTTAGGACGTGCAGCCTATCACGAAAAAGCTGATTTTACAAAGAGCGTTATTACGGACGCTCCTCACCAGGCCGATATCAACGCGGGTTTCTATACGATGTACGTTTATACCGACATTATCGAATACCAATCGGTCGGTGATTCATACGTACCCCTTTTAAGATGTGTACATATAAAGAGGGGCGACAATGATACCATCAGTATTAGATACGACAAACCCCATTACGCGACGGTCAACAAGTCGCTCATCACGGACATCGTCATAGAATTAAAGGACGACCAAAACCGCGAAATACCATTTTCTTACGGGAAGTTATTGTAAAACTACACTTTAAGCCTGTGAAACAATCAGCGCTTTAAAAATGGCGTGGGATGAATGTCGCTGATTATGTCGATTATTATTGAAATCAGGCCGGCGGCGGACTACCGGGATATGCGGGTGGTGCCGTTATGTACGGGGCCGGTCTAGGAGGTCTTTTCAGAGGTCTGTTTAGGTTGGCCATACCGTTGTTAAAAAGGGGGTTCAGCATCGCTAAACCGCACCTGAAATCGGCCGCTAAAAATATAGCGACCGACGTTGTCTCAAACGTTCTGTCAAGATCCTATAGCGATAACTCTAAAGCTCAAGGCGGTTCGGGGCTTATGGTAATGGCTCGTAAGAGAATGTCTAAACCTCCCGGTATGAGGAGGCGTGGTCGTTCGATAAAGAAAACAAGGTGTGGACCCAAGAAGGTCTCAGTCGCACGCAGAAAGCGTAAGAAGACTACGAAACGAAAAGTCTCGGATAAGAGAACCATTTTCTAACATGGCGTTACTGCACCGCATGTCGGGAGAGTGTATTAAGTCCGAATTGGATTTGTTTACAGTCCCCCTGACGCAGACGGTTATCGAGAAAAATGCCTATTTAGAAGTACCGCCTTTATTGGCTATATCGGACTCGTCGCCTCTGGAGTTTTTTATCCCAGGAACCGGCGAAGATTACATCGACCTAAATAACATGTTGATGTTTCTACGTCTTAATCACAAGACCTAACAGGGGAGACATCCCAGACCCAGCAAAGGTAGCCCTAATCAACTACCCGGGGGCTACTATATTTTCACAAGTTGACGTCAGTCTCGGCGACCGATTGATATCTCAGAGCTCGAGCACTTACCCTTACCGATGTATCATCGAGAGTCTTATCAACTACAGCAAAGATACGCTGGAATCGCTTTTCTCAGCCGGTCTGTTTTTCAAAGACACGGCGGGTCACATGGATGAAACCGATCCTGTGGGTCGTAACTCAGGTCTGACCAAGAGATCGCTCTACACTACCGGAAGCGGCGTTGTGGAGTTGCTGGCGCCTATTCACAGCGATATCTTCTTTCAAGAAAAATTAATGCTAAACGGCGTCGACATAAAAATACGAATGATCAGAGGCAAAGACGAATTCTGCCTGATGACAGGCGAGGACGTGGCCTATAAACTAAATATCGTGTCGGCATCCCTTTTCGTCAAGAAAGTGTCCGTATCGCTGTCCGTGAGGCTGGCGCATGCGCAGGCCTTGCTCTCGACCACTGCCAAGTACCCCATAGATAGGGTGTGTCTAAAAAATTTCTCCTTACCTGTAGGTTCCCGCGTTTCAAATCAAGAAAATTTGTTTTTGGGGACCTTGCCAAAATCTATCATCCTGGCAATGGTAGATAATGACGCGTTCACCGGGTCCTACAATAAAAACCCGTTCGCGTTCAAACATTACGATTTGGAGTTCCTGGCCGTCTACGTAGACGGACAGCAATTTCCCGCCAAGCCTCTCCAGCCAAACTTTGCCGCAGGAGCGGCCGTACGAGAATTTTATCAGTTGGCGACCGCTACCGGGAGACATCTTAAAAATCAGGCTCTCTCTATCAACAGGGATGATTTTCTGAGAGGGTATTCGCTTTACGCCTTTAACCTCACGCCTGACGAAGACTGCGGTCAGCACATATCGCTCATCAAGTCCGGGAATATCAGACTCGAAGCGCGCTTCAGACAACCGCTGACGCAAACTATTAATCTCATCGTTTACGCGGTGTTTGACAGCATCATCGAAGTGTCTAACCGCAGGCAGGTCCTGGTCGATTACTACTGAACAGAAAAATGAACACGATACAACTCACGGCCATCATGGATAAAATTTCGTGTAACACTCATTTTCTCGGAGTCCTTCCGAGCGATCGTCTGCCTGAAAGGACGTTAAAGACCTTACCGTCGCTGGCTATCGTTAATACGGACCCTTCTCACCTGCCGGGACAGCACTGGGTCGTCGCTTATTTAACTCGGGAGGGTACCGGTTGTTTTTTCGACAGCTTCGGCCACGCTCCTCACAGCGATCGCTTTCCAACGGCCATCAAAAACTTTTTAATAACCAATACCCCCGTTGTGTTATATTCTACTAAACGCGTCCAGGATTTTACTTCGGACGTGTGCGGTCAGCACTGTGTGATTTTCCTATATCACATGGCCAAGGGTCGCAAGTATAGCCAAGTGATGAATTTGTACAGCTGACGATTATATTAAAAATGATAAAATGGTGTCGCTATTTGTGAAAAGACTCGGATCTAATGTTTGTAATGAAAAAATGTTTTTGTGTATTCATTGTGTGCAGACGTGTATTTCATCTATGTTGCATGATTGCATTATCCAATGTATTTGATTGATCGTAAATAAAGACTCTTAAAGCCGACATCAGTTTGCAGACATTTATTGAAACGCTAGGTATACACAACATATAAAGTTTACGTCGCTAAAATTCTAACCACGATCGATAGTCGGTGATTTGAACGCAGGTCCGTCGGTCCTCAGAGCTCGTGAAATTCTCTTTTTGGACGTCTTTTTAGAAGGACGCGAGGGCTCCGGCGTGTATACGATATCTTTAGGCTTGCTTTTCAAAGAACTAATCGTACGTCTAACATGATTATTCGGCACGGTAGAAAATGGTATGTTTAATTCGGCAAATGCTTGCAGAAACTCCGACCATCCTAGAGGTCTTCGATCATCCCGGACCTGGTGCGACGCTGTGACATTTTTTAGCAGATCGAGCATGTGCGAGCCTGGTACGGGTCTACCCTTAAACACAAATTCGCCCGATTTGACTGTTTTTCACGCTTCTCGCAGGCACGTTCTTCAGAACTTCTTCTACGACGTCTTCCGAACCCCCGTCATCTTCGGGCGAGGTATTGGGGGTAACATCTTTATGGCCGGGATCGGGATTTGGTAACGATAGGGTTAAAACAGAGTTCTCACGATCCCCTTGTTTAACGATAGTTAAAAACCTAGTTAGTATGTTTGAGCAAAGTTTGACTTTTTCACGTTGATCTAAATCGGTCCTGAGTAAAATATTTCTTATGGCCGTGTCCAGATCGTTCTCTACGATCTGTTGAATGTTCTCGCGAGGGGTTCCGGATTTCAGCATATCCAGCTGGTTCTGGGGAACAAGATACATCTTCTCAGAGTACTCCATGTTCAACCCCGTCTAGACGCTATTAAGCTGGAAATGAAGGGTATCGCTACGCTTAGGAGCGGTAGAAGAAAACCGCCGGTCTGGTTGAAAATGCACTTCTTGGCGGCTATACCGATTTTCTTATCGGCGAGAAATTTAATTTCCGATTTTCTCCTTATTAGTTTTAGGTACTGCTGTCGGTTGATCGGAATCGTACCATAAAGGATGTTTAGCGCTACTTCGCAGAGTGCTAAAATGAACTCGTCGGACGACGACTGCAAAATAAGACGCCGTTGTTTAGGCCTCGCTTTATGTAACATCTTTAACAGAGGTAGGTATTTACAGAGTTTGGCGGACATGATCACTTTCTTTTTTTCTGGAGGTAGACCACTTGGCGATCGGAAAGCAGCCCCGTTCTGAGCCGGTACTGTTCGGGCGTTTTCGCTTTATAGTCTATCATGAGGTATCCGTAAGGCTGGCTGGTAGCGTCTTGATAACACTCCATAAAGTATTTCGCATTGGTCGGAAACATTTGCCTCCCGAGCACCATCACTTGATTAGTGTCCCGGGGTTTTTTAAACAAGATTAAATAATTTGTGTTCAAGCTAATGGTTCTGCTCGATTTACCTTGAGGGAATAAATTCTGTACAATATAAATAGCGCTAAGATTACGATGGTGTACAAACTGTGTGAAGACTTTTTGGACTTGCGCGTTCCAGCTGGCTTCGCTCATCATGTCATCCAAAATCAGAAGATTAGCTTTGTTGGCGGGTAGTAAATGATCATCATTCAGAGACGTGGGTATTCCTTCAGCGTTTGCAGTATAGGGTGAAGCAATTTGCGAGGGGGGAACACGACGGCCTTGATGAGGCCGTAATAATTTTCAAGCGGTTCAAAATCGTTATAAATGATTTGGGGATAACCGATCGGATAGCTTTTCCTCGCTTGACAGTAGGGGTATAAGCTGGTAAAATCGACATAGCTTATTTTCTCCCCCTTGCTCTTCTTGTGATAGAGTTTGTAAGCGTTAGTTCTGCCTCCAAAAAGTGCATCTCTAGGCTTCAGTCTCTCTGGGGCAGAATAATTACTCATAAACTCCATCACCACGGGGGTCGGTACGCTTCATTTTATGCCATTCGCACTCCCAAAGAGTCTCTATTTTCAAGCCGTAGGCGTTTTGCAGAATTTCAACCTTATTGTCAAACAGTCTTCTGAGAACGTCAAAAGGTATGCCTGACAAGGGATGCGTTTTATGGGGATCGTAACATCGTTCACATCCGTTAAATTTTAGCCCGTGCCTCACCCGTCCTGCTCGTAGTAGCTGTCTAAAAAGTAACGACCGATCGGCACTTCCCCGTGATTTAGAGCGTGATGAAGGTCTGTTTCGTGTCTTTTTCACATACTCGAGCCATTCGATTGACGTGTTAGAGTAAGCCTTGTACTGCCGGACGTACATGTTATTATGCGTCAGAGCCAGAGTGTCTCTGTCGAGATAATGTGTTTTGAAGACCCCCATACAACAGCTCGCGAGAGTGGTAAAGTTGAACGGATCGAGTTCGGTGCAGTGTATGAACGCCTCTCGGTATTTCATGCACACTTCACGTAATAAGACGACGTCGTTCACGCCGTATGCGTGCAGTTCCTTCCTGAAACGGAAGAATTTACCCGAGACCGTGCTGTACCACGCATCGAATTTTGCCTGGTCTTTATCCGACATGTTTTCATACCCGTAAAACTTTTTGTCGGGGTAAGGACCCTCATAATTCTCATTAGATACAACAAAAGTGATCAATTGGGTAATACAAAATATAATGTTGTTAACAAATAGAGAAAAAAAACGATTAAGACACATTGTGGAAAATCAGAACAAGGAAAAATCTGCATGAGAATTATGAATATGTGTTTACAAAAGTGATTCAGTTTCCTCGGCAGGATCTTGAAAAGCAAATGGAGATTGTCTGCCTCCACATGGTGGTAATTCGTCACTGCCTTCGCTGGTTCTCTCCCATTCGTTCAGCTGCGTATCGGTCCAACGTTGGACATTATTCATACGCTCTCGGTCGCTGTCTGTAGAACAAAAGAGTCAAAATTAAAGTCGGTCGTCTAGAACAGGACCATGTCTGCTGTGCGAGCTAAAAATATTGTCTAGTTAACAGAGGATCTATGAAGGTGTACGGGTAATCTCACTGTCGGCTGATTCTTCATCCGTTCTGGTCGGAGTCACGACCGCGACTTGTCTTTTTCTTTTGGACGGTGCCGCGTCAGCCTCTCTCGGTCGCTTCTGTGTATCAGCATTGCTCGGACCGGGTGAATGTTCCTCGTCGTCCTCAGTTAGATCGATAATCGCGTCTTGCCCCGGCAGATCTGCAAAAAATAATTTGAGATGTTATAAATTATTAGATAAATTATATTACCGATAAAGAATAGGATGTAAAATATGAATGTGCTCATGGCCTGTGTCTCTTACAGCGTTATCAACTGCCTCTCGCGTTGCAAATAAAAGATAATATTTCGATCATAATTAATAAAACGTCTATGAATATCAGAAAAAGTAATAAACGTACGAACATTCTTACCAAATAATTCAATTTGCTCAAAAGACAGCTCTTCCATTGAAATCAGGCCGCTAGCGCCTAGGACAAAACAGAAGAGAGGATGGTTATGAAATATGATAAGTTATGCGATAAAATTTCGCTATATCGCTAAATAATTACCTTCTAATTTCACCTATCGACGGCAGATGGTAGTGCGACGCTAACACGGAACAAAACAAACAGTCGTCATAAATTATGACAGTGATTTAAAAATATAAAATTTAACAATAGATATTATTTAAGCGCTTTAATGTAAACATATGTAACAAATAGTGTTGATTTGTCTATAAATGGAATAAAACATAAAATTTACTGTCACCGTCTATTGATTTAAATTGGCAATCTATAAGGAAACAACAAAACGCAAAACAATGAAAGTTAAAAAAATTTCCCCCGAGTCCAGAATCGAACCCCCATGCCTACACGCACACTTCTTCATAGCCATGGTTGCTACCACTGGACCATATCGTTTGTTGAATGATTAATTGAAATAAACAACAGTTGGGAGTTTCAAACAAAAACAATTAATAATAAAAACTTAACAGCCATGAAAACAACTTTAAAAAGTTTAAACATCATAGTACAAGCGCAAACAAATAGACGTGACAGCCATAGACGCGTAAAACCGTTCAAAAATTAATCTCAAACATTAAATGTTTTAAAGCTAATATCCCACAAAAACACATTGCCAAAACAGTTAAAGAAACATTTCATCCCATAGTTCCCGGCGGGGCTCGAACTCCTATTCTTTTGCTCCGCAAACGACCGTCGCTGACCACTAGGCCGCGCGTCACTTCTGAGTAAAACTCAAAATAAACAACAGTTGGTAGTTTCAAACAAAAACAATTAATAATAAAAACTTGGCAACCGTAAAGACTTTAAAAAGTTTAAACATCATAGTACAAGCACAAACAATTTTAAAAGTTGGAATCCATAAAGACTTTAAAAGCATACACGGACAGCCATAGTAAAACCGTTCAAAAATTAATCTCAAACATTAAAACATTTTAAACAAACGTTTGATGTGAAATACGTTAAAATAAATCAAATGTTTGCAAAACTTTCTCATTCGCAGCGGTCAGAAATTACATGAGCGGTGGGGGGGGCCTGTGTCTCACACACACACACACACACACACATTCACACAGAGGCAGACAGACAGACAGGGTCATTCTGCAGAGAGAGGAGAGAGAGATACAGAAATAATGTTTAAACTAAACACAATTTGTGTAATCAGTTCATTTGAGGCCGCCTGGTATACCGTGAAGATGCGTGATTCTCCACAAAGAATGTAAGACCATTTTATTTGTTAAACTAAACTTTTTTTTTTATCCCTTCTCATCGATAGCCTATTTTATTTAAATTATTTTTATACAACCAACAGAATATATGTGTGAGCTCGAGCGTGTGTCTTAAAACTGCTCTGTTTAAAAATGTTTATTTATTCTGATTTTACCGTTAAAACCATTCTTTTTCCATAGAGAGCAAGAGAGAGAGAGCACGCTCCTCAGAACGCAACCGGACACGCGCGCCGCAGATGGGAGGGGCACTCCCCATGAGAAAAAATTCAAAACGATCCATAAAATCTTCAAAAACAATACTTGACAACTCATTTATGGTTTTACACTTGTACAAACAACATATCTCATCCCCGGATGACGTCTGTGTATAGCACTGAAGACCAAAGCAAGGACAATGCTGAAGACAGAAGAAGCAGAGAAATAAGCATACTAAAGCAGGTAAAGTTTATAAATACTCCTGTAAGATCGAGTGTTTCAGTCTGTATGCACTGTTTTGATGTGAAAGCCAATCATCAAGTGTAAATGGTTCTCAGAAGAAAAATCTCTTGCAAGACATAAATCAGACCTGTCTTTCAAACTTTGTTCTCCATAAGTCTTGTGGAGTCAATTCAAATAAATTCACTAAGAAATCTTATATCTGAGAAACTAATTATTATTGTTTAGCACGTTATTAAAATCAGAGTAACAGAGTAGGCTATTAATAATAAACATGTACTAAACATACTTAGACTTGTAGCATTCATCATGTTACAGTGTACACTCATATTACTTTTATTGTTTTATATAGAGCATGAAAACATCATCGCACCGTAAGAAATTTAAATACAGTGAATTGCCCCTCATATTAAAAATGTTTTCCACGATTTCAAACATTGTAGTCAGGAATTATAGTTTGAGAAAAACCCAACTATGATTTTGTAGTCATATAGTCTAGTATGTATGATTTTATAGTAGCCTATGACATGATTCTGAAGCCACAGACTCAAGCATGCTTTGTACAATAAAATGATGTACTTTGTGCTATAAAAAAATATATTTTATATCTGAAAAACTAATTATTATTGTTTAGCATGCTATTAAAATCTATTTGTGAACAGAGTATTAATAATAAACATGGTCTAAACATTCTTAGACGCGTAGCATTCATCATGTTGTCGTTTGGAAAAAACCCAAATGTTAGTAAATCTCTTCAAGTTTATGTCACAATAACACGGTAACTAATGCAAAAAATAAACATTACTTACTCATCAAATCGATCTCCTCTTCTGGATGATATCGTGTACTTATTTCGAGGGAAATCCTGCTTTTACTCGGCGCGTCTTCCAGAAACGAACAGTAGCGCGATGAGTATCTCTTCTTTGTTTGTTTTGGGCGTTTGCACGTGCGCAATTTACATTTCTATTCCCCACGTGGCTATTTACATATGAACAGCACGAGCTGCGCGGGGGCGGGATCGCATTAGAGATAATGAGTCAGACGGGACAGACTGAACATCGTGTTGCTTTCATACGGATTACTTCAGCACAGAATGTTTGGTAAGACTTGCTTCATTTCAAAGTAGACACTTCAAGCTTTCTATAGATATATTTCTCATGTCTCTGTGTGAAGTATTCGCTGAGTTACAGTTCATTTTAGTGACTCGTTTCTAAAAACAGCTCGCGGAGACGGAGAAGACAGAGAGCACACCCTGTTTGTTTTATTTATTCTTCAAAAGCACAAAGTTTAGTTGTTATTATGAGTGTATACAAATAAAAGTAGACCCCTTACAGATTCGAATGGTGTATTGCTCTTATCTGTACGATCAACAATGGCAGAGTAATTCAAGCTCATTTCGGCCTTATCAGGAAAATCTGCCTCAAAACGCGTATACGCGTTTGTCGACCCCAGAGGGTTAATATTTTCCTTTTTTTTTGTCCATCCATTTTTTTCAAGGAAATCATTATTTCAAGCTTTGAAATTGGTTTAATCCAAGTCTTCTAGAAAGACACATTTGCTTTATATGATGAACAGATTTTAATAGGCTTTTATTTACATACATATAAATATTGATCAAATTCCATTACAAAAATCTCAGTCTTAAACATTTGTTCATTCCGTGTATTTGTGTCTTTAAAATAGGTAAACTTTTTTGCAAAAGCTTACAGCACAAGGAAGCTTGATTCCAAATTTGATTTCAAACTGAATTGAATTTACAAAAAATGACAAGTATACAGTCAGTAATAAAATTATAAAACAGATGACATTAATTATTTTTTTTTCATGAGAAGTGATTTAAGAGCCCTATGTTAGGCCTATATATTTAGATAAAAGGGTCATCAGATGGCTTTGACCTGTAATTTCTGTACAATGTAGTGATCCAGTTAGACAGACTAAGATATTTATATGTACAAATCATACAAATATATCATTCAAAACATTTCTAGCATAAACTTACGTTGTAAAGAAATTAATGTCCCATCTTTGGTTTCTGGTGCATTTCACTTACAGCCAATACAATTTCCAGAAGGATTTTCATCGGTCAGGCATGGATCTATTCTGAATGGTTGATAATTTTGACAAAGTTTAATCCAGGAGCAAAGAGAAATAATTTCTACTTTAAAAGCACGGAGAGATCGCAATAGCACACAGTCTGCACACAAGCAATATCAGAGTGAGAGGACAGGCAGTTCATTTGTATAAGATAGCCCTATTTGAGAGCTCACATCCAGTTTTCTGCAATTACATAACTGTGTTCTCATATTACAATAAAGTGCTCGCCACATTTGCTCGGGAATGATTCAAATTATTCGGAATACCTTCAATTCCGCGCAGACATTCAGACTCTGTAACTGACAGGAGATGGATGCGTGTCAAACTTGGAGAGGAGAGAGCGAGACACAGCATGTATCGTGTAAATACGGTAGATACTGTGGAAAATGAGTAATGGAACCGTGTCAGATATTTCAGTATCGGTATCACAATCTAGATTTTTGATAACAATACCATGTAGTTTGTTTTTCCAAACTTTGAGTCCAAGTTACACTTAGTGATTGGCACTTTCCTGCTTCCGGCTTCACTACTGTTCGGACGCTCCTGCTTATTGCTCTGCGCTTCGCTCCCTATTTATGCACTTTTCTCAGATTTCTCTAAGATTTTAACTTCAGCATATCAGCACAGTGCTCAAACAACACAGTTTTTAGAAAAAGAAGACTCTTTGCCTCCCACTTGCAGCAGTTTACATTCCGGAGTCAGGAAAACACAACTGCCTACATTCAAACAGATGGGAAAGAAAATGCCCCTTGTGGAATCTACTTGCTGCATGAACTGCCACAGACTTCTACAAAGGATTGCGGTTCTTGAAACAAAGTTACTTGCTGGACCTCCAAAACAGGTGGAACACACAGCAGATCGTCATCACGGACCCCTTCAGCATACAGCTGGTGAGTCCTGTGAATCTAGTGAATCTCAACAGTTTATACAAAGTGTAGAAGAACAAGCTGATCGACAGACTAATCGATGGCACAAACAGGGAGCGAGACCCAAAGGCACTCGAGACATCAGATTGTCATGAGTATCTCGTATTGCTGCCGTAGCATCCTCTACCCCAGATACGGCTATGACAAGACTTGTAAACACTGGCATTTTACAACCCCCTATACATCTTGAGAACCGATTTGAAGCATTAATGAATGTGGGTGAGGAATCCCCAAATGTGACAAAACATGGATCGTATCAGCCAGCAGCTAACATCGCTACTAACAGGCGCTCGAGGTCGAGCAGACAGCGGCACTCAGCTCAGAGCGCAGCCGAGCCCAGGACTCTGATAGTGGGCGACTCTATTATCAGAAACATCAGTAGCAGGACTACAACTACATGCTGCTTTCCTCAAGCAACCGTCTCTGATGTGAACAAGGAACTTCAGAACATTCTGATGAAGCACAAGACTGCAAATCGAATCATCATCCATGTGGGGAAGAACGATATTCGGAAAGAGCAGTCAGAACTGCTTAAGAAGGACTTCAGTGAACTCTTTGAAACACTTCAAAGACTTGAAGTTCAGTCGTTCATCAGTGGACCACTCCCAGCAAGAGGAACTAACATGTTTTCACGGCTGCTTGGGCTGAATACATAGCTATAAAGAACCTGCAGTACAAAAGGAGACAACTTCATTGACAACTTCAATATTTTCTGGGGCCATAGACAACTGTTTAAACTGGACGGCTTCCACCCAAAGAAACTTGGTGCGAGAGTGCTAAAGGACAATATATATTTCTCCCTCCGTCATCCTTCAGTGGTTTGTGCCAATCCACTCGGCCTCAATGGCACACACACACCTGGACAGAGTATGAGTGACCGCAGGACTTCATGTCAGCCTCAGAGTCATCTTGTGGTTTACACATCCCGCAAGGACACTGATAACACCACGCAGCCAAAACAAACTTTCTCATGGAAACTATCCCGGCTGAGCCCTGCCCAACGAGCTCTTCACAGACAGACTGTGACGTACTACAACAGCTCCAAGACTCAGCACCCAAGGATAACTATCTGGAAAACAGCCAGGGAAGCCAGGACAGCATTTCACAGCCACCGGAAACACCAGAGCTAGAGCCCATCTCACCAGACACACTATCCCTCTCTCCAGAATCTCCACTTCTAAGCTTCTCACAGAAAATAGAGGAACTGGTGTATGCTGGGACCAAACTCTCCCACTTGTTCGCTGCAAGCCCCCAGATATCAACTAAAAAACGGCGGGCCCCACAACCACCAAAGACTGCAGGCCCAGCTCTCCCTCCTCCTCCTGTGAGAGCTCTCCGACCGCTACCACAACGCCAGGCCCAAACCCTCCTCCATCGGCTGTAGGTGAACCAAAAACAACTGATAACAGCTCTCAGTGATATGTGTCGGGTCCCCGCTATATTAGCAGCAACACACAGAACAAGCGGGAACCCAGTGTGCCTGTAGCCTTCTATATTTCTGTTTTATCACATGATAGAAAGTCTAAGGCCTTCTCAAGCCGTACGGCTGACCCATCTAATCTGCGGCCTATAATGCGTCAATCTGAGATTGCTGTAGAGACAAAATGTAATTCCATCAAATTAGCATTTTTAAACATTCGCTCACTAAAAAATTCATTTCTGATCAATGATTTTATAACCACAAACAACCTGGATTTTATGTTTCTAAATGAAACATGGCTTGAAGACAGCTGCAGTGCAACAGTCCTCAATGAAACAGCCCCTCCTAACTTTAATTTCTGTTTATCATTATTTACAGGCCTCCAAAATACTCTCCAGCCTTTGTGGAAGAGTTCACAGAACGGTTATCAATGATTTCCTCAGAGTTTGACTGTTTTACTATTGCAGGGGATTTTAATATCCACATAGATAATGCAGAAATCAAAACTGCAAAAGAAATTATAACTGTCCTAAACACTTTTGATCTGACCCAGCATGTGCATGGACCCACACACAATCGTGGACACACTCTAGATTTACTCATCAGTAGAGGTCTAAACATTTCATCCATTGTTGTTAAGGATGTAATCTGATCACTTCTGTATTTTCTTTGATATATTGATCTCTGTTACCACTGAATCTAGATCTGTCTCTGTCAGAAAGAGATGCATTAATGAAAACACTAGTGCGCTACTTATGAAGGCTATATCTTTAACACCAAGCATTTCTGCAGACTCTGTTGATCTTCTCCTGGATTATTTTAACTCAAAAGTTAGGAATGTTATTGATGATATTGCTCCGACAAGGGTCTGCAAGAAGTGAAGTGAAAAAAGTGACGTGACATACAGCCAAGTATGGTGACCCATACTCAGAATTCGTGCTCTGCATTTAACCCATCCAAAGTGCACACACACAGCAGTGAACACACACACACACACCGTGAACACACACCCGGAGCAGTGGGCAGCCATTTATGCTGCGGCGCCCGGGGAGCAGTTGGGGGTTCGGTGCCTTGCTCAAGGGCACCTCAGTCGTGGTATTGAGGGTGGAGAGAGCGCTGTACTTTCACTCCCCCCACCTTCAATTCCTGCCAGTCCGAGACTCAAACTCGCAACCTTTGGATTACGAGTCCAACTCTCTAACCATTAGGCCACGACTTCCCAGAAAAATGGCAGACAAAAATCACCATGGAGAAAATCAACAGCAGTTCAGAGTATGAAAAGACAATGCAGAAAAGCTGAGCGGATGTGGCGGATGACAAAACTTGAAATTTACTATAGCATCTATAAAGACAGCCTTCATGCTTTCAATGTGGAACTAGCCACAGCTAGACAGACCTTCTTCTCAAACCTTATAAACAGTAACTTAAACAACACTCGACTCTTTTTGCTACTGTGGAGAGACTGACAAACCCCCCAAGTCAGATTCCCAGTGAAATGCTCTCCGACAGTAAATGCAATGAGTTTGCTTCCTTCTTTTCTGAGAAGATCAATAATATCAGAAAGGAGATTGGCATATCTACTTTTGCACAGGTCACACAGATTCGACCACAATTTCAAAAAGAAGTGACTATGTCTGTTTTTGAAGCAATTGATTGCAAAATTTTGAAAGAAATAGTACAGCACCTTAAATCATCAACCTGGTATCTTGACACACTTCCCACATCTTTTTTCAAAAGTGTGCTTCATTGTTTAGAAGCAGATCTCTTAGAAGTGGTGAATGCTTCACTTCTCTCGGGGACTTTTCCAAACTCCCTGAAAACTGCAGTTGTTAAGCCCCTTCTGAAAAAGCGCAATCTTGATAACACAATGATGAACAACTATAGACCAATATCAAATCTTCCTTTCATAGGTAAGATTATTGAAAAGGTAGTTTTTAATCAACTGAACAACCACTTAAACTCAAATGGATACCTGGACAATTTTCAATCCGGTTTCCGAGCACATCATAGCACAGAGACAGCACTCATTAAGATAATAAATGATATTCGCTTCAATTCTGATTCTGGCAAAATATCAGTTCTGGTACTATTAGATCTTAGTGCTGCGTTTGACACTGTTGATCATAACATACTACTAGAGAGACTGGAAAACTGGGTCGGGCTTTCTGGGATGGTACTCAAATGGTTCAGGTCATACTTAGAAGGGAGAGGTTATTATGTGAGTATAGGAGAGCATAAGTCTAAGTGGAGGTCCATGACATGCGGAGTCCCACAAGGCTCAATTCTTGCACCGCTCTTGTTTAGCCTGTATATGCTCCCACTAAGTCAAATAATGAGAAAGAACCAAATTGCCTATCACAGCTATGCTGATGATACGCAGATTTACCTAGCCTTATCTCCAAATGACTACAGCCCCATTGACTCCCTCTGCCAATGCATTGATGAAATAAACTGTTGGATGTGCCAGAACTTTCTTCAGTTAAACAAGGAGAAAACTGAAGTCATTGCATTTGGAAACAAAGATGAAGTTCTCAAGGTGAATGCATACCTTGACTCTAGGGGTCAATCAACTAAAAACCAAGTCAAAAATCTTGGGGTGTTTCTGGAGTCAGACCTTAGTTTTAGTAGCCATGTCAAAGCAGTAACTAAATCAGCATACTATCATCTCAAAAACATTGCAAGAATTAGATGTTTTGTTTCCAGTCAAGACTTGGAGAAACTTGTTCATGCCTTTATCACCAGCAGGGTGGATTATTGGGTCCCACTTTATATTAGGTGTCCTTAACTACTATGTACTTACATTTGAATTAATAATTTGGTACAATGCACTTATTGTGTACATACATGTTTTTACATTGTACTTACATTGTTAAAAATACCTATACGTAATTACATCTGTAATTAATTTCTGTAATTACATTTATAATTACACTGTTGACCCATCCCTCACACCTTAACCCACCCTTAAACTTACCTAGTCCACTAAACCTGTCCCTAACCTTACCCGTATCCCTCCTCAATAGCAGCAAAAGTGTTTTGCAATACAGTATGAACACAATAAGTACATTGTACTTATTTTTTGATGTAAGTACATAGTAGTTAAGGCCACCTAATATAAAGTGTGACCGATTATTGTAATGGTCTCCTTCCAAGGAAGACCATTAGACAGCTGCAGCTCATCCAGAACGCTGCTGCCAGGATTCTGACTAGAACCAGAAAATTTGAGCATATTACACCAGTCCTCAGGTCCTTACACTGGCTTCCAGTTACATTTAGGATTGATTTTAAAGTACTTTTACTTCTTTATAAATCTCTAAATGGCCTAGGACCTAAATACATTGGAGATATGCTCACTGAATATAAACCTAACAGACCATTCAGATCATTTGGATCGAGTCAGTTAGAAATACCAAGGGTTCACACAAAACAAGGGGAGTCTGCTTTTAGCTATTATGCCGCCCACAGTTGGAACCAGCTTCCAGAAGAGATCAGATGTGCTAAAACATTAGCCACTTTTAAATCCAGACTCAAAACTCATCTGTTTAGCTGTGCATTTGTTGAATGAGCACTGTGCTACGTCCCAACTGATTGCACCGTATAATCATTTTCTATTCTTAAATGTTTTAAATTCTTTTAAAATCAATTTTTAAATCACTTTGTTTTTATTGTTGTGATTTTTATTATTTTTAATTTCTTATTATTTTTAATGACTATTTCACTTCCTTTTATGTAAAGCACTTTGAATTACCACTGTGTATGAAATGTGCTATATAAATAAACTTGCCTTGCCTTGCCTTTCAAAGCACTGCTTCTTGAATCTTCAAAACTTTTGTGAATCAATTGTTTTGAATCAGTGGTTTGGAGCGCGTATCAAACTGCCAAAGTCACATGATTTCAGTAAACAAGGCTTTATTACGTCATAAATGTTTTGAAATGTCAGTGGTTCGCCATTGGGGAGCGAACTCTGTGAACCAGGAATCATGCGAGTTCATTGAAATTGCCACCCAGTGTTGAACCATTGAACCAGCATCTCAGATCAAAACATTTGGGTAATTAAAATGAGTAGTTGTTAATGGTCTCTTACAGGCCTCTATACAAGCTGCCCATAAAACAAACAAAGCAAGCCCTGCAAATTAAAATAAAATATTTGAAAAACCACATATTATACAGACACATATTTTATGGTATTTTATTATTTTTGTCTTGCATTCAATGCATTATACTTTCAATAAAACATTTGCAATGGGTTTTTAAAAGCAGTTTTTATTCATGTTTTAGCCTGAGTTTTTGTTGCATTTACAGACTTTTGGCCAGCAGGCGTCACTAGTGTATGGTGTTTCGAGCGCTTCAAAACAGTCAGAGGCAATTGGTTCAATTCATTCGAAGCTTCAAAAATGTTTGTTTCTCCCATCACTAGTTACACTCCTCACTGTCTGATCAGCTCTTCAAAACCTGCTGCAGCGGCCGCTTTTCCCAGCTAAGATTTTAGGGCTTTTATTGGTTCGTTTACGATCGGATATCTTTATTGGCTACTGAGGTGCCGTCAAAGATTTGAATATCAATTCAAATTGTGGGCGTACTCAATAACAAACTAGGATTTAAAAGTAACAAAGTAGATTATTTTGCTTAATTTGTACTTATGTACAAATAAAAGTACAGCTTTAAAAATAAACTCAAAAAAGTACAAGTACCAGAAAAAATTCCTTAATTACAGTAACATGAGTAGTTGTAATTCGTTACCTCCCTATTAGCAACTTTTACTCTTTACTTCACTACATTTTTGAGTGAGTATCTGTGCTCTTTTCTCCATTACATTTGTTATGAGTGCTGCAGTTACATATTACATTTTGCAGGGACCTAGCTTTCCTGCAGCAGTTTATTTCTGCTACAAAGGATGTGATATCGCCAACTACAGAGCACTGAAAGTACTATATCTTGTGCGTTTTGCCCTTACTCACCCAAACTTGTCAACAAAGCTACTTTACGTGAATGCAAGCTCCTTAGTAAGTAGGGTAACACTTTATAATAACTGCACGCTATGAATAATTAGTTAAGCATTAGTAAATAGTCAGTTCATCCTTTATAAAGCATTGTCCCAACATTAATAGTCATTAGTAAGTAGTTTATAAATACAGTTATAAATGCCTTATTTATTTATAAGCATATCTATTACAAATTAGATTTAAAGGCTCCATAAGGCTGCATTATCAACAGAAAAAAAAAAAAAAAAAACAAGACACAGGGATGCAGAACTCAATATAGAATATTTATTTCAAGATGCAAATAAATGAAACTGTACAACTGTGCACTTTAATTTGAATTTGATTTGATTTTTCTATGAAATTGTAGAGGCTTATTTTTCATCAAGTGTACAGTTGTACCACTGTACACTTCCTACCACTGACAGCTCCTACATAACTTGTTTGTAAATAACATAATAATTTAGAAATGATAAATTGATCATTAATAAAGTATGAAAATATAATTATTAAACATTATAGATATGCTCAAGAACAAAACATTTATAGCTGTATTTATAATCTGCTAACTAATGCCTATTAATGTTGGAACAATGCTTTATAAAGGATGAATTGACTAATAGTAATTGACTTTACTAATGCTTAACTACTGATTCATAGTGTGCAGTTATTATAAAGTGGGGGTTTTTTGCATCTTGAAATATTTCTGTGTTCTGTATTTGACGCAATTGTTTTTCGGCTCTCTGAGATCGATTGCTTCAGTCTGTTGCACGCTGCTGAGAGGTTTGTGATTGTAGCTCCGTGTAGCTTCGCTTTTTATTGAATCTCTACCTTACTTTCACTCCTTTTTTTTCTAAAGTGATAACATATAATTTAATTCCCACCATATTTCAGGTGCTATCCTTCAAACTAATCTAACTAATTTGATCGTTCGCTTTTAAAACCGCGAGTGCAGCTTGTTAGCCCGTTAGCTTGTCACTCGCGGTTCCATTTGCATTTCGCGCCTATTATTTATTTATTTTTAATTTTTTCCTCTCTCCGTTTTTCACGAGCTCATCAAACAACAGTGGTAAGTGGTAAGTTAAGTTGGTGTCATTCATCAATCACGGTGAGTAATGGCTTCTTCTCCTGCTATTGTTGTTTGCACTGTCTGCCACATGTATAGTTTTTATCTGTCTCTGTCAGCAGCGAGGGATTCACATGTGATAAATGCAGGGAAATAGTTAGGCTGACAGAGAAGGTTTTAGAACTAGAGACACGCATCCAAACTTTAGTTGAGGATGGTAAGAATGTGAGGGCTGTAGATACTGCTTTGGATGCGACTAGCTCAGGGAGTCCTGTACATTGTTCGGTTTCGGTTGAGCCCGTGCAGCAGGGCAGCTGGGTGACAGTGAGGCGGCATAGTCGCGGGTCAAAACACCACTCTTCCGTTCCGATCAGAACATCAAACAGGTTCTCCCCACTCAGTGAAGCACCCACTGAGAAACCTGATGAAAGTGCTCTAGTTATTGGCGATTCTATTGTACGGAACGTGAAAATAGAGACACCAGCCACCATAGTCCATTGTTTACCAGGAGCCAGAGCGCCTGACATCTTGGCAAATTTAAAAGTGCTGGCTAATGCTAAACGTAAATTCAGTAAGATTGTTATCCACGTCGGAGCTAATGATGTTCGACTTCGCCAGTCGGAGATCACTAAAAATAATGTTAAAGGTGTGTGAACGTGCAAGTACGATGTCAGACACTGTATTATGCTCTGGTCCGCTCCCTGCTTACCGTGGTGATGAGATTCATAGCAGACTGTCGACACTTAATGGCTGGATGTCTAAGTGGTGCCCGCAAAATAACATAGGCTTTATAGACAATTGGATGAGTTTTTGGGGCAGACCTGACCTGTTGAAAAGAGATGGTGTTCATCCCTCCTGGGGTGGTGCCGCTCTTCTCTCTAGAAATATGGCACATAGTCTTAGAGTTTGTACTTGACTAACTGGAGCCCAGGTCAGGAAGCAGACAGACTGGCTAAACCGATCGTCTGCTAGCCGCCTCACGTCACAGAAGTCAGTTAACTCTCAGCACATAGAAACTTTTTCACCTAGATATCACTCTATAGAGACTGTGTCTATTCCCCGAACTAGAAAATACAGAAAACATTCAAACCAATGTAATAGTAACAATTTAATTGATGTTCAACAAATAAAAAAAACGATATAATACAGATAAAGACTTGATAAAGCTTGGCTTATTGAATATCAGATCTCTTTCTTCAAAAGCACTTTTTGTAAATGATATGTTCACTGACCATAAACTAGATGTGCTTTGTCTGACAGAAACCTGGCTAAAACAAGATGATTACATTACTTTAAACGAGTCTACACCCCAAGATTACTGTTACAAACATGAACCGCGTCCAAAAGGTAAAGGGGGAGGTTTTGCTACAATTTATAGAAATATTTTCAGTATCTCTCAAAGGTCGGGCTTCAAGTATAATTCGTTTGAAGTAATGGTGCTCCATATAACGTTATCCAAAGAAACAAGTATTAATGATAAATCCTCTGTGATGTTTGTACTGGCTACTGTATACAGGCCACCAGGGCACCATACAGACTTTATTAAAGAATTTTCTGAGTTAGTGCTGACTGCAGATAAAGTCCTAATTGTTGGTGATTTTAATATCCATGTTGATAATGAAAAAGATTCGTTGGGATCAGCATTTATAGACATTCTAAACTCTATTGGTGTTAAACAACATGTGTCAGGACCTACTCATTGTCGAAATCATACTCTAGATTTAATACTGTCACATGGAATTGATGTTAGTGGGGTTGAAGTTTTGCAGCAGAGCGACGATATCTAGATCATTATCTAGTCTCCTGTATATTCCATATAGCTAAAGCTGTAAAGCCAACTCCTTGTTACAAATATGGTAGAACCATTACCTCTACCACAAAAGACTGCTTTATAAATAATCTTCCTGACGATCTCAGTTCCTCAGTATATCCAATAGCTCAGAACAACTTGATGATGTAACAGGAACTATGGACTCTCTCTTTTCTAGCACTTTAGATGCGGTTGCTCCTTTACGCTTAAGGAAGATTAAGGATAAGAGTCCAACACCGTGGTATAATGAGCACACTCGCGCCCTAAAGAGAGCAGCCCCGAAAATGGAGCGCAGCTGGAGGAAAACTAAATTAGAGGTATTTCGTTTAGCTTGGCGGGAAAGTACCCTATCCTACAGAAAAGCATTAAAAACTGCTAGATCTGATTACTTTTCGTCTCTTCTAGAAGTAAACAAACATAACCCTCGCTATTTATTCAATACAATGACTAAATTAACGAAAAATAAAGCATCAACAGGTGTTGGCATTTCCCAAGAGCATAGCAGTAATGACTTTATGAACTATTTTACTTCCAAGATCGATACTATCAGAGATAAAATTGTATCCTTGCAGCCGTCAGCTACAGTATCGCATCAGATAGCACACTATAGATCCCCTGAGGAACAATTCCATTCATTCTCTACTGTAGGAGAGGAAGAATTGTATAAACTTGTTAAATCATCTAAACCAACAACATGTATGTTAGACCCGATTCCATCGAAACTACTAAAAGAGCTGCTTCCAGAAGTCATAGATCCTCTTTTGGCTATTATTAATTCATCATTGTCATTAGGATATGTCCCCAAAACCTTCAAATTGGCTGTTATTAAGCCTCTCATTAAAAAACCACAACTTGACCCCAAAGACCTAATTAATTATAGACTGATCTCAAATCTCCCTTTTCTGTCAAAGATACTAGAAAAGGTAGTATCCTCACAATTATATTCCTTCCTAGAGAAAAATGATATCTGTGAGGAATTCCAGTCAGGATTTAGATCATATCATAGTACTGAGACTGCTCTCATTAGAGTTACAAATGACCTGCTTCTATCATCTGATCGTGGTTGTATCTCTTTATTAGTTCTACTGGATCTTAGCGCTGCGTTCGACACTATCGACCACAACATTCTTTTGAATAGACTACAAAACTTTCTTGGCATTAGTGGAAGTGCCTTAGCATGGTTCAAATCATACTTATCTGACCGCCATCAGTGCGTAGCGGTGAATGAAGAGGTATCATATCGATCACAAGTACAGTATGGAGTACCTCAAGGCTCAGTACTAGGGCCGTTACTTTTCACGCTATACATGTTACCCTTGGGAGATATTATCAGGAGACATGGTGTTAGCTTTCACTGTTATGCTGATGATACTCAGCTCTATATTTCTTCGCGGCCCGGTGAAACATACCAAATTGAGAAACTAACGGAATGCATAGTCGATATAAAAAACTGGATGACGAGTAATTTTTTACTGCTAAATTCTGAAAAAACAGAGGTGTTAGTTATCGGACCTAAAAACCCCACATGTAACAACCTAGAACATTATCTAACACTTGATGGCTGCTCTGTCAATTCTTCTTCATCAGTCAGGAACCTAGGTGTGCTGTTCGATAGCAATCTTTCATTTGAAAGCCATGTTTCTAGCATCTGTAAAACTGCGTTTTTTCATCTCAAAAACATATCTAAATTACGACCTATGCTCTCAACGTCAAATGCAGAAATGTTAGTTCATGCGTTTATGACCTCAAGGCTAGACTATTGTAATGCTTTATTGGGTGGTTGTTGCACGCTTGATCAGCAAACTACAGTTAGTCCAAAATGCAGCAGCTAGAGTCCTTACTAGAACCAGGAATATGACCATATTAGCCCGGTTCTCTCAACACTGCACTGGCTCCCTATCAAACATCGGATAGATTTTAAAATCTTGTTAATTACTTATAAAGCCCTGAATGGTTTAGCTCCTCAGTACTTGAGCGAGCTCTTATCGCATTATAGTCCTCCACGTCCGCTGCGTTCCCAAAACTCTGGCCATTTGATAATACCTAGAATATCAAAATCGACTGCGGGAGGCAGATCCTTTTCCTATTTAGCACCCAAACTCTGGAACAATCTACCTAACACTGTTCGGGAGGCAGACACACTCTGTCAGTTTAAATCTAGATTAAAGACCCATCTCTTTACCCTGGTGTACACATAACACACTAATACGCTTCTATTATTCAAATCCGTTAAAGGATTGTTAGGCTGCATTAATTAGATCAACCGGAACCGGGAACACTTCCCATAACACACAATGTACTCGTTACATCGTAAGTAGAATGGCATTTACGCTAATATTTGTCTGTTTCTTTCCTATGATTAGATGGTGGATCAGCACCAAGAGATGATGTCTGCAGGCCTGATCGTCAGCGGAGACCAGGACACCCAGATGACCCCCAGAGACCTCGATTAAAATACATTAAAACTAAAAAATATAACTAAAAATATAATAAAATACCTAACTACATAATACTACTATTGTTAGAACCTGAAACTTTTGAACTGTGGGTTTCGTCTGGTCAGAGGAGAACTGGCCCCCCGACTGAGTCTGGTTTCTCCCAAGGTTTTTTCTCCATTCTGTCTCAGAGGGAGTTTTGGTTCCTTGCCGCTGTCGCCTCTGGCTTGCTCAGTTGGGGACACCTAATTTCTAGCGATTATCGCCGATTTGATTGCTCATATACTATTTAAACTAAACTGAGCTAGACAATGACATCTCTGAATTCAATAATGAAATGCCTTTGACTGAAAATTGAATGTTTAATCTTATTATATATTACTGACACTCTGTCCTCCAATTTGATACTGTTAAGTGCTTTGACACAATCTGTATTGGTAAAAGCGCTATATAAATAAAGGTGACTTATGACTTATGACTTATTTCTCTGAGTTGTGTTTGTTTAACTTTTCTATTTGGAAGATAAATGAGCCTTTAAATCTCCTTTATAAATGCTTTATAAGGTATAAATAGTCCTAACTTTAGATGAGCTCACAAAAAAAGATGGCTAGCAACTACTAAATATTTTATAACTATTGTAATGTGTCTAAATAATATGTTTTATAAATATACATTTAAATAGTTTATTAATCATTTACTTACCCTTTATAAATTATCTTATGGACCACTGACAGCTCCTACATAACTTGTTTGTAAATAACATAATTTAGAAATGATAAATTGATTGTTAATGAAGTATGAAAATACAATTATTAAACATTATAGATATGCTCAAGAACAAAACATTTCTAGCTGTATTTATAAACTGCTTACTAATGCCTATTAATGTTGGAACAATGCTTTACAAATCCCCCCCTACAAAATGTCGGTAGGCCAGTTAAATAATAGGCTTTCACCATCCAAATTCACCTTACGATCCCTTACACCCATTACATGACATTTGGCAATTTATTTGAATGGGGTTGTGTCCGTGAACCCATTATATGTACTTACTCAAACATGCAGTATCAAGTAGTTAGGCAGTATGTTAAAGATACCAGGGTCATGACAATACCTTAAACAAATCTTACGAAATTATACCAGCTGAGGTGTCATGATACTGTGCAATTTTGTTTTAATTAATAATTCATATATTCTTCAAAATATCAAAGTCATACGAGTTTGGAGGTTGAGTAAATGATGACAGAATATTATTTTTTATGTGAATTATGCTTTTAATTAAGGCAAAAAGGAACTCTTTACAGTTTGCAGCTTGTTGGAAGAAACCTCTGCATTCTGTCTTTATTAGAAAAAAATCAAGATTTAAGTCAACATTTTCAGGATTATGTGAAAAATATATATAGATAATAGATACTAAACTCTACTAGATAATTTTATATGAGCTGTGCTGAGTACTGCATTAAGAAAAAGAATAGAAAATATTATAACACATGAAACTTCAAGGGTTCATCACGGAATTCTGGGCTGTCTCTTGAAATCTGTGCTTGAAATTCAAAATCACTGTCAGAGCAGACTGGAATATTTACATTGAGAGTCACTCAGAAGAAAATCTCACAAGACATTGTCTGAGGAAGTAGCATATCTGACTGATGGTCAGGCAGGAACATGGTTTTGAATCCAGATTTTTTTCAAGTACTGGCCCAATAATTATATAATTTTTCAATAGAAATTAAAAATACGAGACATATTTACTAAGTAAAAAAGTTGAATGTTGACAAAATTATAATGCTTTCCAACCCCTAACCATTCACAGTACAAGTAGTGACTATTGGTATAATAGTTATAAAATGTATACAATCTACATAAATCATTCTACGCAGACTCAAATCTCTTTGATGCTGTTTCTGATTTTTGTTCATACAGCTGTATTTTAAATCTACAGAGCTGTCTTTGCAGATGTCTCTTCCATCTTAATTGGTGGCAGGTAATCTGATGGCCCTTTGTTCTCCCAGTCGAGCAGCAGGGGTGGATTGTGTAAAGCCATCAGGCAGCCAACCTTGTAACACTCATCAGCCAATGCACACAGAGGGTCAGGTTGCTGAAATTATTCCAGATAGACAAATTGATTAACAATTAATGATTAAATATATTTGCAGATTATATATTTTATTGCCAAAATTAGTGCATTAGTGCAATATAAGTGCATTGTATTTCTCTTTACCTTGTACATGGTCTGGAGGTATCGAGCCTCTTCATGAAATATTATCATTTGCAGATTTTGGAGAGCTAATTCTATGAATTTAAGTTTCTTAAAAACAAATCAATAGAAGAACAGTAGTTTAATGTCACGTCTCCTTTTATTATATATATATATATATATATATATATATATATATATATATATATATATATATATATGTATATTTCAATTAGCACATATATGATTTATTTTTTAAAGTCTTTGCAGTGCTGTACCTTTGTTTGTTGTTTTGTACTTTTGTGTTGGGTTTCCTTTACCTCCTCTTTTTCACCCTCCTCTTTTTTATGGTCAACTTGAAAAAAGGATAAAAAATCTTCTTTCTTTTTAGTCATGTCATGTTGAGCTTTAGTGAAAATTTCCTATGACAGAGAATGCAATGTGAGTTTATGTAGATGTGACAGTTTCACCTCAGTAAACAAAGTTTATGTCTAAATTATAACTGAGCTTTGTAGGGCCAGAGAGCATTACCTGTAGCATTGATTTTAGCTTTTCCTTTTCTTTTGTTTCATTTATGGTTTTGTCTGTCTTTGATTTCTTTTTTATTTCCATTATATACTTTGACAGCATTTGTAGTCTCAGTTTATCATACATCTTCTTTAGTTCAGTTTCCCTGCAAGGATTATTAATGTCCTCACATAAAGCTCCACTGCTTCCCATGTCGAGAGAAGCCTCAAAAGCCATCCTTGAAAAGAATAAACAAAACATACATACAACAAACCATGAATGAATGAATGGTGTCACAAACAATAACATACAAAAACAAATCAGTCACAAAAGTTCAGCAAACAAATAAAAAAAAAATAAAATAAAATAAAATTCACAGTCATTACTGGAACAATGCCACATTAAAATGTGTTGGTATGGTTATTAAAATTTAGTTAAATTAGAGTTTATACATCCTTGTCTAAATCTAGTTGAAAATAATAACATCATCAGCAGCTAATGAGGTGCATTGTAGTGACGTCAACTCATTGGCTAGACATAGTGGACCAATTATAATGCTTAAGTCTGCCCTGATTTACATAAATCTCTAACCACAACATTTGGAAAAGCAAGTTCAGAACATGAAAACAAGAGTGAAGTGAAAAAAAGCATAAGTATATGAGCAGAAAATATCTGCAAGCACATATCTGTAATTGTGGATTGCAGCTATATGCATTATTATTATTATTATCATTATTAGGCATTTTTTAATTGATAGCACAGTATAGACAATCAAGAATTTAATGGGAGAGTGAGAGTGGGGAGAAAAATCAAAATTCAGTGTACACCAGATTTGTTTCTCTGAAATCAATACAGCTCTTATATACGCAGGGGCCCCCGCTTTGTGTTTATGGATGTGACATGATGCAAAAAGAAATGGCTGCAAACTCAAATTTCCCACACAATTGAACCAACGAATCAAATTAGAAATCATTATTATACTGTTGTGAATCGGAGTAAGATAAGGGGACGGTTTTGAACACATAAGGGACAGACGTGGACAGCTAGCTGTTCATTAAATGATTTTAATTCAACGCAGGCTGAGTGCCGTAGGTAATCACAACATGTCATAATACACCCATATCGCATGGCTACTTGTGCCATCAAACTGTTGTATAAATTCAATATCATACAAGTGTGTCAATACATAAGACAACATTGTCTTTAGAAATTCTCTTTTGTGCATAACTGCTTCCTTCTGCCATGGATTCAAATCTCAGTTTGACAGTTTAACAGCTTTATTTCCATTCCTAAGCACAGCCCCCTAAATGTATTTAAACTACAATGTATCACTGCTTTAGTTAGACTTGGAAGACTACAGCGAAGAGCAGTGAGTTCTCTTCTCAATAAAGAGGAACTTCTGCATGAAAAGATATCCCAACGTCTCCTGGTCTTTGCTTCGAAAAGTGGAACAAACTTTAGAAGATAAAAGTTCACAACAGTGCATCTTTGGGAAACGCATGTGAAACAGAAATGAACGTTTGTATCTCTGTACAGTTTTTAAATGATAAAACTACTGCTAAAGTCTCTGTTCTACAATACTATACCTTGCTTTGAAGTCTTCAAAATCCTTCTTGTATTGTTCAAGTTCAACTCTAGACATGAGAAATATAGCATAAGTAATAATACACCTTTATTTATTTATTTATTTATTTATTTATTTATATATATATATATATACTGTATATATTGGGCAGTAGCGTCGCTACAAGTAATGACACTAGTAGTTTAACTACATTTCTCAGTAGCGTGGCGGTAGCGTCGCTGCTTTCTGAATCAAATAGCTTTTCAGTAGTGAAGCTCTATTTTTGATCAAGTAGCACGGTAGCATCAACAAAAGCTAACGTTACATTATTCTGAAGCTCAAGCTGAAATATAACTGCTATGCATCATTGATCCTGGATCAGTAAGTGACGTCTCCACCACTAATGCTCGTAATGCCATTGGCTCCTCAAACTGTCAGTCAAATCTCATTATTCCTCCCACCTCTCTTGTGAATGAAGTGTGGCGCGCAGTTTAGAGCATCTCAGCTTGTCTGTAGTCTGAAGGTAAAAAATAACTTTTGATTGAATAAGTACAGCGTTTTCTTTACTCAAGAAACAGTATATTTATAAAGGCTAATGATTTTTGTATTTGAGAAGCGGAGAATAGTGTCTTAATCTAGCATTTTTTGTCAAGTCACAGTCAAATAGCTTGTGCGAAGTGCTGAATCTTTTATAATATGTGACCCTGGACCACAAAACCAGTCTTAAGTCACTGGGGTATATTTGTAGCAATAGCCAAAAAGACATTGTATGGGTCAAAATGATAAATTTTTCTTTTATGCCAAAAATCATTAGGATATTAAGTAAAGATCATGTTCCATGAAGATACTTTGTAAATTTCTTACCGTAAATGTATAAAAACTTCATTTTTGATTAGTAATATGCATCGCTAAGAACTTCATTTGGGCAACTTTAAAGGAGATTTTCTCAATGTTTTGATTTTTTTTCCACCCTCAGATTCCAGATTTTCAAATAGTTGTATCTCAGCCAAATTTTGTCCGATCCTAACAAACCATACATCAATGGAAAGCATTGACATTTCTAAAAATTGACACTTAAGACTGGTTTTGTGGTACAGGGTCACATATGATACTTTGGCCAAATAACAGAAAAAAAACTGACCGCCCAGCGACAGAAAACTGTACGTTATGACCTGCAAGTTCATGAAAATGTAAATGCGATACGCCTTTGATGTCACGGTAATTACGGGAAAAAAACATTCGCTGGTCAAAAGCTTGAACTTGATTTTGGTGAAATGTTAATAATGTGACATAACGATGCAATTAAATGTAGCCAGGCCTATACATCTATATGGTAACAATATACAATAAGATTAGTTAATGTATTAACTAACATGAGCATACAATGAACAATAGCATACATTTATTACAGTATTAATTAATCTTTGTTAATGTTAGTTAATGAAAATACAGTTGTTCATTGGTAGTTCATGTTAGTTCACAGTTGTAGAACCTTAGTGAACAGACACAAAATTAATTTCAGGACAGCACATTCCTTAGCAGAATCTAAAGATCTTCCTCTCTGTAATTGTGGTCATAAAATTTACAAATGACCAACACAACGCCCAAGTGTCTGACTAGCTTCCTGCCTGTTCTCCTTATCACCTCGTGAGACCAATAAATAATGAGAGGTTTGAGAATAAAATGACCGCGTTACATCTGCACGGATTTAAGAACAAAGAACAGCTTATTTGGAGAAGTTCCAAAAACAGATCACTCGCGATACTGCGACCCCGTTTACCATAAACTACACATGTGATAAACACCAGATCTACACAACGTAACACTCTCCTGACCCCCTCGGACATCCCCCCTTTCTTTACTGCATTCCAAAGGAAACGTGTCTTTTTCTCTTCTTGTGCAAAGGACACAAACTCTTATGGACTTTGCCAAAAGGACAATCAGTAATGACTGGTGCTATTAAAGCAATATACTCAAGAGACAATATATATTAATGTTCCACCCTACAGAGACAATGTGATTGGATCAAACAGTGAATGGGATGGACTGAAATCAGTCCGATAAAAAAGGACACCCAGCTTTGCTTGTTGCTCACTCGCTGCTTGAAAACTTTGGCTTTGCTTTTGCTTCCACTGATCGCACTGTGAAGCACCTACAGACTTAACATCAGGTCGATCATCCAAGACTTTAACACTTCGTGAAAACTTCTTACTGAAGAAACTATCAGAACCAACCAAAGCCGTAAGAACTCTAAAGAACTTCAAAGCGTAGCCACTCTTCCATCACCAGGAAGCCAACCACTTACAGGAGGGCTTCCCCAGTGACGTCACGTGACAACGACACATCAGCAGCCAATCAACAGCCTTAGGATTCCCTCAAGCAACCATCCAGGGAACGAGCCAGCCTTCAACTCAACTTAAAGCAAGTAAACAAACAAACAATCTCCATGTCTTGCTGAGCTGATTTGAATTAATATTTAAAAGGTAAAGATAGTAAAGTCTTCAGTTTGTGACTTCCTCAGGTCGAATTTACAGAACTCTTGGAAAAGAGCATTAGAACCTTAAACTTTCTTCAAATTGCAATCCTCTTGCCAGAACGTGTGTATTTGTGTGTATGTGTTTTATTCATGTACTGTATCCTAGGTTAGTAGAATAGCAAATAAAACTCTCGTTTCATTTATAAAGAATGGTGTGGTGCTGTGATTTTCAGGTTTGAAACTATTAGCCATGTCTGTTCATGCCAAGTCAAGTCAAGTCTTTGTTTATTGTTTGGACACTTTTTGGATTAACTAAAGCTGCACTTGGGTTCTCACTACGCTCACCTCCAGGGGACTTTTTACATGTATATGCACTTTCATAAGTACTATCAAGGTCTACAATACACTGAACTATGAGTTTAAATAATTTATTCATTACTTTAGGTGCATGAATATCTATACAAAAAACATATAACATATGATCATAACTCACTGTTGAGTATTGTGATAAATAGGGCACCTATTCACCCTCTCACCCAAACACCGGTGACAGCCTCAAATTTCTTTATGTATTCAACATGTGACAATATGCCATTACATTGTGAATAAGCATTAGTTTTTTGGGCTCAGTTTTTACCTAAAACATTTGAAACGTTCTAAATAGAATATATTTTAGAGTTATTAATAATGACAAAATATATGAATGAAAAATGAATATTCATTAGTTAATCATCTTTTAATTAATAATGTCATAATAAATATTTACAAAAATGAGGTCTGACAGCGTATGATTTATTATTTTCAAATTAAACAATAACAATAATATATCAAATTGGCTCAAAGGATTTCAGCACCTGTCACATCCTACATGAAAAAAAGAAAACTGTAGTATACTTCAGTTTTACCCTAGTAAATTGTAGTGTACTGTAGGGTATTACAGTAATTTGTTAATGTATACTACAAAATTCTGTAACTTAACTATAAGGAATTGAATTTTTTTTAGCAATTACAGTAGTGTATTTTAATGTTTACAACTGTAAGGTTCAAAACACTGTAGCATAGGAATTTTACTTCAGTTTACTATAGCAAATACAAAATCATACTACAGTATTTTTCATGTTGGATGACAGTCCACCTTGAGAAACTGAAAACAGTGCAGTTCAGGATCAGTTACTGAAAGATTCACTGACCATTCACAAGAATATTTGAATAGGCTTTTGCGTATCACAGGACTTGAGCTCGACATTAAAAACATGCATGAGTCAATGCACATGATCTATGACACTAGAGAAACATTAGGTGACTTCTACTTCATGCGGTGCTATACAGACTGATTAGTGTATGACATCAAAGTACTACACAGTAGTTTCAAGTCATAAGTCTGGTCTGGGGAATGTTTCCCAAAAGCCTTGTTTGCTAACTATGGTCGTTAGTTCCCTATCTGTTGGGGGGGCAAATCACCCAGCATATTGTTGTCACGACAGATGCCTCCTGTATGGGCTGGGGCACTACATGCAACAGGCAGGCAGCCTCGGGGTCTTGGACCTGCTTTTGGTATGTCAACGGGCTAGAGTCGCTGTGCACAGTCCACAATCCGGCTGATCTGGAGTTGATTCAGGGAAGTTCAGGTAGACCTGTTTGCTACCCACGAGTCATCCCACTGCCAGCTGTATTACTCCCTGACTGAGGTCCCCCTTGCACACTGTGCAAGGTCAGGGAGAACGACCTTGCAGGTCTTGCTGGTTGCGCCATACTGGCCCACCCGGACCTAGTTTTCAGAACTCCTCGATGCTCCTCGTGACAGTCCCTCCCTGGCGCATCCCTCTGAGGAAGGACCTTCTTTCTCAGGGGCTGGCCACCATATGGCACCCGTGTAACGGCATCTTTTGTAACCTCATCATACGTTCTTTCCTGCAAGAAAGGTTGGAGCGCAGGCTGTCACCCTCCACCTTGAAAGTGTATGTGGCTGTTATCGCAGCCCATCACAATGCAGTGGACGGATGGTTCCTGGGGAAGCATGACCTGATTGTTAGGTTCCTGAGAGGTGTCAGAAGGTTAAATCCTCCTAGGTCACCTCTTGTGCCCTCCTGGGATCTCTCTGTCATCCTGGCTGGACTTCAGAAGGTTCCGTTTGAGCCGCTGGAATCGGTTGAGCTGAAATTCCTGTCTATTAAGACAGCGCTCCTGGCTGCACTCACTTTCACCAAGAGGGTCGGGGAGCTCCAAGCCTTGTGTTTGGGCTGGCCTAATCTCATGTTGTCCTGAGACCCCGGCCTGGATATATGCTTAAGGTTCCCACCAATCCCTTCTGGGTAAGGCTGTCTCCAAACAGAGGTTGGCCCACTGGATAGTGGATGCCATTGCCTTGGTGTACCAACCCAAGATGAGCTGTGCCCCCTGGGGGTGAGGGCTCACTCCAATCAAAATGTGTTGCCTGCTCCTGGGCTTTGGTGCACGGCGCCTCTCTGGCAGACATCTGTAGAGATGCAGGCTGGGTGACACCTAATACCTTCACAATGTTTTACAGCGAAACCGGTGTTAGCATCTCTGGAATCCCGGTCAGCCCCTGTACAGGGCTAGGTGTCAATATGGCTTGATTCCCTGTGGGCAGTCCCATACGTGTATTCTTCCATGGTAAGGTTTCCCTCATGGTGAACCCATGTCTTCTTTGACAGATCCATTCTGTCATTCTCTGCTGGCAGTAGTTCCATATGACCTGCCTCAGAGACTTCCATATGTAGTACTGCCACCTAGGTCAGTCCATATCAGTGTCTTCACATGTCACCCCTGAACTCTGAACCACTTGCTGAAGCTGGGACATGTTCTTGGCTCTTCAGCGTCAATCCTGACATTTTCTCTTAAACTCAGATATGATTGGGGCTCCCAAGTAGACCCCTAATGTTGTCACAACATAACGTCCTCATTCCCTCCATCAGGGAATGAGTGTTACATACATAACTGAGACGTTTAATTGAACTCTATTGGTAACTATGGAACTTGCAACCATAGTTGCCCTAGGGCAGCTTTGAATGAAGTCTACGTGCAATCACATGCATTTGCAGAACTTTTGTGTCATTTTTGGTCCAGTCATTCTGAGCTTTTCTGCTGCTTCTTGTAATATTGTTAGGTTTTTTTTGACATTATATTATTCTCCACACAGCATTATGTGTGTAAATAAAATTTTAAAAAAAAAGAAAGAATATATATGTATGTAAAATATTGGACAAATCATGTCCTGTATTCATTCGATATGGGCACATCATTTCTTCATTAAATACGGGAAGATTTTTTTTTTTAATAAGACGGGTGGCAACCCTAGTTATCAATGATTTCAGTTTATTTATTCACTTTATTTTGTGATATTTAACTGTGAAAACTGTTATTTTTTATTTGCATGAAAGGTTTTTAAAAGTGTTGTGAAGATAATTTATATACACTTTTATAAGTAGTATCAAGGTCTACAATACACTGAACTATGAATTTAAATCATATATTCATTACTTTAGATGCATGAATTTGTACACAAAAACGTAAGACATGATTATAACACATTGTTTATTAATGTTATAAATGACTTCAGTTTGTACTACCTTGTTTGTTCCAGCTCATCTTTGTATCGATTTTCACTGTATTAAAAGAAAAAAAATGTATACAGTAAAACAATCATATATGTAAAACAAGAATACAACTTTAAGGATGCCATTACAGTGCTTGGCTCTGTAATTGTGGACTAGGGTTGTAACGATATACCGCTATGACGGTTTATCACGGTTTGAAAGTGCATGGTTATCATACCGTAAACATTTGCATATCTACGGTTTTCTAGAAAACAATTTAATGAAAAAAAAATCTCACCCATGCATTTGCAACTTATTTTCACTCGGCTGCTTCTGCATTTATTTGGTTGCTTATACGCACGTGCAGCAGAGAAAATGGCAGAGATAGAGATTATATCTAATCTCCATCCCCGCTGAATAAAAGTAAAAAAAAAAAAAGTATGGAAATACTTTGGGTATAAAAAAAAATGAACGCAGGGTTGTCCTTAACCCCCTGGGGTCGACAAACGCGTATACGCGTTTTGAGGCAGATTTTCCTGATAAGGCCGAAATGAACTTGAATTACTCTGCCATTTTTGATCGTACAGATAAAAGCAATACACCATTCGAATCTGTAAGGGGTCTACTTTTATTTGAATACACTCATAACAACAACTAAACTTTGTGCTTTTGAAGAATAAGGAAAACAAACAGGGAGCGCTCTCCGTCTTCTCCGTCTCCGCGAGCTGCTTTTTGAAACACGTCACTAAAATGAACTGTAACTCAGCAAATACTTCACACAGAGACATGAGGCATATATCTGTAGAAAGCTTGATATGTCTACTGTTAAATGAAGTAAGTTTTACTGAAAACAAATATTCTGTGATAAAGTAATCCGTATGAAACCAAGGACATGTCCAGTTTTTCCGTCTGGTCTCATTATCTCTAATTAGGTGACGCCCACGCGCTGCTCGCGCTATTGTTATTACAAACCTCCACACGAGCCACGCGGCATGTAAACGCCCACACCGCTGTAAACAAAGCAGCAACGTGTTCATCTCGGATATTTTTCAGTTTTGGAAGAACACGCTGTGAGGAATAAGCCTTGTATTTATCACAGAAACGCGCTGAGAGGAAAAAGCCTTGTATTTACCTCAGAAACGCGCTGAGAGGAAAAAGTTTGGTTTGCCTCACAAACTGAACGCGAGCGCAGCTGGAGCCGGTGGAGGAGGAGATACTTTATACCGAGTAAGTAATGTTTCTTATTGGCATTCGATAATGTGTTGTTGTGACAAAGTTGAAGGCATTTATAACTCCAGAATAAAATGTGTGAAATCAAGTGCAACATTTTGAAATTGTATTTAAATTGCATTTAAATGTTGCAAGACGTGAGGACAGTTATATGTTCTATAAACAATGATATAAAAGTAATGTCTAAGAAAGTTTAGACCAATCTTTACTGTGAAGTAGCCTACTCTGTTTGCAAATACCTGCTCAAACATGTTTATAATAAGCTTAACAATAATAATTTAGTTTCTCAGTTATAAAATGTTGTTTTTGTATTGTATGAAAATACATGTGTGCATCTATGTTATAAAATCGTGGGTGTGGGATTACAAATTTATTAAAATGTTTAATTTAGATTCCAATGTAATAATGTACAAACTGAAGAAGTTATATACATTGTATTTAGCATTTATGGTGAAGATGGTGACATCAATAAATGACTGTGATATACAAAGTTTGTTGCAAGAGGTTGTCAGGTCCTGTTCTCTTATTGTAAGTCAAATGAGCCAGACGACGGAGACTCTTGCCTTTTGTTTGTAATTGCTTTTGAGGCCCCTGTCTCAATCTTTGAGCAGTTAGGCTGATTAGATTAGGAGTGGTTAAATGGGCCAGGATGCTATGTCTGAATACTTCATTTGCATGCTTTGTTTAAGGTCGTCACCCAGGTGCTTTATTTCCATTCCTAAGCACAGCCCCCAAAATGTATATACACTACAATGTATCACTGCTTTAGTTAGACTTGGATGACTACAGCGACCCAGCGAGTTCTCTTCCAAATAAAGAGGAACTTCTGTATGAAAAATATCCCAACATCTCCTGGTCTCTGCTTGGTAGAAGATAAAAGTTCACAACATGGGCAATGTTGGTTATTGCTAACGTAATAATATAGTTGCTCCTGATAAGACACTTCTTAAAAAAAACAACATTACAAATCTTACTGTTTAAATAATATGACTGGTAGTGTATGTATTGTCACCATGTTTGCTTTGTCTTTGTCCGTTCATTGTGTTGCTCACATCTGTTTTGTGTTTTCTCATGCAGTTTCTGCTGTCTCCTGTTTTCCTGGGTTCCAGTTTCCTGCCACTGTTTTGGATATTTTGGATATTGCACTCACAGTGTCTTGACACTTCTGTTGTTTATTTGTTTGTTTGTTCCTAATAAACTGTTTAACTGCACTCGCAAGTGAATCTCAAGTTATTTTATGTGATAGTTGTCAGCATCCTTCCTCCTGTAGTTTGTCTCCGTGCCTCTAGAGGTCCCCTGTGTTCTCCTCTGCCTTAGTTCTTCCTCGTGTGGCCTTGTTAGCGTTATCCAGCTCACCTGTGCCTTGTTTCATTTAAGTCTCCAGTGTATTTAAGTTGTGTATTTTTGCCTTGGTTCCTCACTCGGTTTTTGAGTCTGTGCCCTGTGTTTCCTGCCTGGTCTCACTTAAGCCTCTCTAAGCTGCCCCTAGTAAGTTCCTTTCTTTGATTGTTATTGTTCCCTGGCTTTGTTTTCTCCCCTCGTGGAGTTTTGTTTTTCTCTTTTGGCTTTTTCCATTTTTATGTTATTAATACCTTGGTCTGAGAAGAACTTTTGTTGTATTATTCCTGCAAAGACCTTTTTTTTAAAAAAGAAAAGAAATAAACCTTCATTTCCTGGAATACTGCCTTAAGTGTTTCGTTTGGGTCCAACATCACCACTCTTGTGGCTCAGTGGTAGATCTCACAACCACCACACCAGAGACCCAAGTTCAAGCCCGGCTTGTGACAGAAAAACCGAGTCATCCATGGACCCAGAAACACTCACCTCAAAGGACCTGTTGGCGGTGGTTGCCCAACATGAGTCATCTTTTCAGCGCCATGAAGCTGTTCTCAGCCATCAGGAGGAGCTAATGGCCAAACACTCTCAACTCCTGGCTGATCTGATGGGTTCCATCCGCCAGCTCTTTGAACGGCTCCCGGGCACTTCACCTCTCTCTGCTTCATCCCCGAGTGGCAACAGGCCTACTTCAGTTGCAGAGCCTCGATTACCACCTCCCAAGGCCTTTGCTGGGGATCCTAATTCCTGCCAGGGTTTTCTCACCCAGGGCTCCCTTACCTTCGAGCTCCAGCCCTCAAGTTTTCCTACAGACCGCTCCAAGATTGCTTACATAATTACTCTTCTCTCAGACAAGGCGCTCTCCTGGGCCTCCTCGGTGTGGCAATCCCAAGATGCCTGTGTTGAATCCTACGCAGCCTTTGAAGAGGAGTTCAAGCGAGTGTTTGATCATCCAGTCAGTGGTCGGGAAGCTTCCAAGCGCCTGCTTACTCTCAATCAAGGTTCCCGCAGCGCCGCAGATTTTGCCATCGAGTTTCGGACCATCGCGTCAGGTAGCGGATGGAACAATGAGGCGTTGATGGTCTGCTTTCAGGGAGGGCTGTCCGAGCCCCTTCAAGATGAGTTAGCCATCCGAGAGCCAGCTGCTGATCTCGAGTCCCTCATTACGATGGCCATCCGCCTTGACAATCGTCTGAGAGAGCGGAGGTTGGCTCGTCGCAAGGCATTTCAGTCCCAAGTTCCTGTGAGCAGGTCCGTTTCCCCAGTTTGTATTCCTGCATCCAGGGCTTCTCCGGCTCCTGAGCAGCTCCATGATTCCCCGGAGGACATGCAGTCGGGTCGTTCCAGGCTGTCTCCCGGCGAGAGGGAACGTCGCATGAGGGACCGACGTTGCCTCTACTGTGGTGCTTCCGGCCACTTTCGCTCCACTTGTTCCGAGCTCTCGGGAAACGGTCATCCCCGCCCCGCGTGCAGGAGGGCTGTGATGGGGAAAATTAGAGCTCCTCCTACTAACGCCATTCTAGCTGTTCCAGCCACTCTGTCCTGGGAGGGCCACCAGCATCTGGTCCAGGCCATGATTGATTCCGGCGCTGCAGGTGACTTCCTGGATCTCTCCTTGGCTAAGGAACTTGGGATCCCTACCCAACTTCTTCCTCATTCCCAGGCAGTTACAGCATTGGATGGCAGACCTCTGGAACCGGGCAGAGTAACAGAGGCCACTCAGTCCCTGCGACTTACCATCCATCAACACCAGCTGGAGGAGACCTTTTATCTTATTGACTCTCCCGAATATCCGGTTATCCTGGGCCACCCCTGGCTGCGCAGACATAATCCCTGCATCGACTGGTCCGCTGGCACCATTCTAAGCTGGGGTTCCACTTGTCATCTCACCTGCCTGAGTCCCTCAGTCCCTAGTTCCGAGTTTCAAGAGTCCATCGATCTGTCTCGAGTCCCCAGTTCCTATCATCAGTTCAAGGCAGTATTCAGCAAGTCCCGGGCCACCTCCTTACCACCTCACCGCCCCTATGATTGTGCCATTGAGCTACTCCCTGGCTCTTGCCCTCCCAGGGGTCGGATCTTCTCCTTGTCTTCCCCAGAGCGCACAGCTATGGATACCTACATTAAGGAATCCTTGGCAGCCGGCATCATCCGCACCTCTACTTCCCCGGCTGGGGCAGGCTTCTTCTTTGTGGGGAAGAAAGACGGGGATCTTAGGCCATGTATCGATTACCGGGGCCTCAACAAGATCACGGTTCGGAATCGATACCCCTTTCCTCTCATGGCCACTGCTTACGAGCTACTACAGGGGGCTTCCATTTTTACTAAACTGGATCTGCGCAACGCTTACCATCTCGTGCGGATCCGACAAGGGGACGAATGGAAGACGGCCTTCAACACCCCCACGGGCCACTATGAGTATCTGGTGATGCCGTTCGGGCTTACCAACGCCCCCGCTGTATTCCAAGCACTGCTAAATGACGTTCTCCGGGACACGCTTAATCTATTTGTCTTTGTGTATCTTGACGATATCCTCATTTTCTCGGGGTCATTGGAGGAGCATGAGGGGCATATCAGCAGGGTCCTCCAGAGACTCCTTGACAATCATCTCTATGTGAAGCCCGAGAAATGTGAGTTTCATGTTACCCAGGCTCAGTTTCTCGGGTTCATCATCACTCCTGGCCACGTGGAGATGGACCCTAAGAAGGTTGAAGCTATCCTCAACTGGCCTATTCCTGCCACAGTTAAGGAGGTTCAACGTTTCATCGGCTTCGCAAACTTCTATAGGAGGTTCATTACAAACTTCAGCTCTGTGGTGGCCCCCTTGACGGCGTTGACCAAGGGAGGAGGAAGCAAGATTCACTGGGGTCCGGAGGCAGCAGGGGCCTTCAAGGAGCTCAAGCGCCACTTCACTTCCGCTCCCATTCTCTCAATCCCCGACCCAGAAAGACCTTTCGTGGTGGAGGTGGACGCTTCGGAGGTGGGAGTAGGGGCCATCCTGTCGCAAAGGGGTGAGGATGGAAAATTACACCCTTGCGCCTTCATGTCTCGTCGCCTGTCGGATGCGGAGCGCAACTACCACGTGGGGGATCGAGAGTTGCTTGCCGTTAAACTTGCTTTGGAGGAGTGGCGTCATTGGCTTGAAGGGGCTCAACACCCTTTCCAGGTTCTCACAGACCACAAGAACCTGGAATATCTCCAGCAGGCTAAGCGGCTGAACCCTCGGCAGGCCCGATGGTCCTTGTTTTTTAATCGATTCCAGTTTCTCCTGTCTTATAGACCCGCACCAAGAATTTCAAGCCGGATGCCCTGTCCCGAGCCTACTCTCCCGAGACACAGGAGAAACCTGTGGCATCGATTATTCCGAGGTCTAGGATTGTCGCACCCCTTCAGTGGGAACTGGAGAGGGTGGTGCAAGAGGCTCAAGCCCAAGAGCCGGACCCAGGAGGTGGTCCCGCAGGACGCCTGTACGTCCCTCAATCTGCCCGGGCCCGGGTCTTGCAGTGGGGTCATGAGTCTCCTTTGACGTGCCATCCGGGAAATGCTCGCACTCTTGACTTCCTTCAGCGGCGGTTTTGGTGGCCATCCATCAAGGGAGATGTTAAAGTTTATGTGGAGGCCTGCCCCGTGTGTAGCCAGGGAAAGTCTACACGTCAGCGACCTCAGGGACTGCTCCATCCCTTACCTGTTCCCCATAGGCCATGGTCGCACCTTTCTCTTGACTTTGTCACGGGACTCCCACCATCCCAGGGCAACACTGTCATCCTGGTGGTTGTGGACCGGTTCTCTAAGGCTGCACGGTTCATTCCCCTGCCCAAATTGCCTTCGGCCAAAGAGACAGCAGAGCTCCTCATGAACCATGTCTTCCGGGTGTTTGGAATTCCCCTCGATATTGTCTCCGACCGAGGGCCCCAGTTCTCATCCCGGTTCTGGGGGCCTTCTGCAAGCTGGTTGGGGCCACAGCCAGCCTATCGTCTGGGTACCATCCAGAGTCTAATGGCCAGACGGAAAGAATTAACCAGGATCTGGAGACCACTCTGCGGTGTATGGCGGCCAATAACCCCACCTCTTGGGCTACCTACATCATATGGGCAGAATATGCCCACAACACCCTCCAGTCCTCGGCCACTGGGCTATCCCCCTTTGAATGCCAGTTCGGGTATACCCCCCCATTGTTCCCTGAGGTAGAGTCACAGGTTGACGTTCCCTCGGCCCGGCGTTTTGTCCAACGCTGTCGGCAGACCTGGAGGAAAGTTAGGCGTGCCCTTCTTCAGACCTCCCAGAGATACCAACGTCAGGCCAATCGCCGCCGCCGGACGGCCCCTAATTTCCGAGCTGGTCAAAGAGTCTGGTTAGCCACCAAGAACCTGCCCCTCCGGGTCAAATCAAGGAAGCTTTCCCAGAAATACATTGGCCCTTTTCGCATAGCAAGGAAAGTTAACCCTGTTTCCTATCGTTTGTTTCTGCCCCGTTCATTTAGAATTTACCCCACGTTTCATGTCTCATTGCTAAAACCTGTCTTGTCTTCTCCATTTAAGTCTCCAGTGTATTTAAGTTGTGTATTTTTCCCTTGGTTCCTCACTCGGTTTTTGAGTCTGTGCCCTGTGTTTCCTGCCTGGTCTCACTTAAGCCTCTCTAAGCTGCCCCTAGTAAGTTCCTTTCTTTGATTGTTATTGTTCCCTGGCTTTGTTTTCTCCCCTCATGGAGTTTTGTTTTTCTCTTTTGGCTTTTTCCATTTTTATGTTATTAATACCTCGGTCTGAGAAGAACTTTTGTTGTATTATTCCTGCAAAGACCTTTTTTTTTTAAAAAAGAAAAGAAATAAACCTTCATTTCCTGGAATACTGCCTTAAGTGTTTCGTTTGGGTCCAACATCACCACTCTTGTGGCTCAGTGGTAGATCTCACAACCACCACGCGCGGGCCAGCCGCGGATAGTTGTAACGCAGTGACAGCCAATGAAATTGAAGCATTTCAACAGCTAGCCAAAGAGCGGAAATGATGTCACAGCCAATCAGATTTTTTCATGCATTTATTTGGACCGGGGTTCGAATCCCACTCACGCAGGTCTAAACCATTACACAAACACAGCTTTGTGCTTTTATCAAACTGTAAAATTTATCAATACATTACAGCTGCAAAGTATTTATTTGTGTATTATGAATAGATGATTAGTATTAAAAGAAATACAGTAAAATAATAGTATACATTACATGGTTATATGCAAACATGAATTATATAATAATGGTTATATTATACATGAATGGTCTCTATTAAATGGCTTTTGAAATGAAAATAAGAGGCATTTAAATTTAATTCAAACTAAGTAATATTCAAGTACTAAATTAAAATTGAATGAGTGATGGAATAATTTAAGTCACACTTAAGTTAAATAATCAATTAAGTGTTTCCAAAACCATAGAAACTGTAAAATATTTTTCCTATGAAAAAGAATACGGCACTCGTGAAGCAATTTGTAATTTTCAGTTGTTTTTATTAAATGCTTTAAGCACTTTTTAAGATTAGTAAATACTGATCCAAAATAATGAAGTACAGAGAAAAATAGAATTCTGACAAAATATACATATTACAGTCTCACACTGAAAAATAAACAAATCAAAATATACAGTATATACATGAGTTAAATATTACTAGGGGGCAAAAGAACAAGAAATGTAATTTATTTCTTTTTTTCCTGCCACACATCTCTGTCTTTTCATCTCATAAAATGCAGACTCTTTAAACTTTCTCCTTTACCCGTTTCTTTGTGTCCTCAAGTTCACTCTTAAATAACTCTGGGGTGTGTTAGTCCTTAATCACTGTAAGCATTAAAAAACCTTTGTGGAACAGTAGAAGTACCTGACAGGGCCTTGCTGATTAAGAAAAAAGTGGATAGAGGAACCATTTTTGGCTGTCCACAAGCAAGACAAGTCTTCTCCTGCTCAGGTTTCTGCTGCCTCTCCATAATACAATTGTCTCAATGGTCTCATGAGTTAGGAGTGTGGTCAGAGCAGGTGCTGGTGGGTTTACATCCACAGGCTTCATTGTTACCACCGGCACACTGGTTGTTTTACTACCTGCTTTCAAGACGTTTCTCTGGAGTTGTTTAATGAAGAACTGGTGTTCAGCAGTTTGACCAGGTGCTTGACATACAGTGAAACGTGCAGTTTTGTGGTCGAATGGAGCATGCTGTTTGGATCAGTAGAGGAATTGTGGACCGTTACTGCATGCTCCTGAGGATGTCCTTCTTCCCGCGGTGTTTATTAAGCAAGTTGTCAATGGGCTCTGTGTTTGTGCTCCAGTACAAACACCCTGCCATCAGTCTTCACAGGTCCAGGGGGGTCGCAGGTGAGGCCAGCAGGCAGAGGTGGCGTATATGTGCTTCCTACACAGAGGGGAAAAAATGAATTAATTTCTGCTTTCTGAAAATTCTGATAGAGGCTCCACGTGGGAACCATGATATGAAAACAGCGAGGGCACAGGCAGTGTACCAGTGGTGTCTGCAACAAGTTGAATATTCAGTTTAATGTGTAAGAAAACAGAGTTTCTGCAGGTTTTATGAAGGTTAAGTTAAAACATTTTTAAGACCAAGTAAAGCAAATTTGAGGAACAAATGAGAAAAAAACAAAAATATGTTTTGTAGAATGTAAATGTCTGGAGAGAAACATAATGAGTTGTATTAACTTCAGAGTTTGAAAATACAATTTCCAACGGATATTCATAATTTTTTTAATTCATTTTTACACTGAAACACTCTGCTCCAGACGCTAGAATATGGAAATATCTTTTACTGCAGCTTCAGATCATGCTGCAAAAAAGTGATGTTCTTCCTCAAGTATTTTTGTCTTGTTTTTCAGTGCAAATGCCTAAAGATTCTTAAATAAAATACATTTACTGGAGATACAAAATGACATAAAATACAAAGTCTTGTTTGAAGTGATTTTGTGATTAAAACAAAAACTAATATCTGCCATTTAGCAAAAAAGTAACCTTAATTTAAAGGGAAGTTTTAATAGCTCATAGACTGATATTTGTTATTGTTTTAAGAATAAACTCTTTTAATTTCATTACATTTTCAAGACATATCTTGATTGAAAGATGTTTGATATTTGTATTGGAAAACAAGACAAAATACAGAGGAAGAGATTCATGCACTTTTTGCTTTGCATCCAACATTTTATGAATTTAAGGCTTTCTGCTCTGATTTAAAACTTTAAGGCATTAATTTGTGTAAGGGTAAATTAAGACATTTTAAGACTTAACAACCTGCAGAAACCCTATGTGTATGATGTAGTTGATGTGTCCAATATTTACCTGTATCTGACTGAGGATCTGCATGGGTACCAGGAGAAGATGACAGCAGTGTAGAAACAGTGGTCTCTACAAGAACATCACAATAGAAATATTACGAAAAGCAATAATTCTATTACAGACACAGACACAGACACACAGACACACACACTATAATACTGTAGTACTCCTGCTGTTCTTGGCAGACTGATATTCATTTACAATTTCATGGCTGTACTGTAAATATAATGGCCAATACAGTAACAACAGTGGTAAATTTATTTTTGTGACTCTACTGCTAAAATACCATGGCTAAATTATGGTTACTATAGTAAAACCTTGGTCAGAAAACATTTCTGAACTGTGGAATACATGTGATATCATTACAAAAATGAGAATAATGGTTACGCCCATTCATAATTTAGCTTGTAATCAACAGATGACGTGTTCATGATGACAAACAATACACAGAACCGTAAATTACAGCCATGTTCATTCATAATTTGGCGTGCAAACAATCAACCTACGATAAGCCATAGTAAACAAAACCCGACAACGAACAAAGTTGACTAACGTGATTTCAGCATTAACGGTAACAAAAACTAAACTGATGTCACATGAAGTATCTTACCTTTGACAGATGCGCTGAGAATGCGTTGAAATAAACCAAACGAGGCTGTTTTCTTCTTCTGCGAATTCAAACTTCCCGCGGGTGCCGAAACGCGGAAGAGCGCCACGAGAGCGCTAGCGGCCGAAAGTATATTGCATCCGTAGTGGTTCAGCACTACCATTGAGAATGAATGGGAAACGGTTTAGGGCCGTTTAGCTAAAGAATCCGCGGCCGCCGCGCGCGAGACCCAAGTTCAAGCCCGGCTTGTGACAATAGTTATATGTATACACATTTCTTTTTTCCTCACATTCTTCCTTGTAACTCTTCTCTCTCAGTCACACACCTGACTGAATGGCTCATTATGGAGCTCATTATGCGGGCCTTTGTCTTCTCAAGTGTGAGTCACGCCCTCTCGCATAGAGCCTTTCCACTCAAAAAGTGACTTAGAAAATTTAAATCAATATATTGTTTTCTCTGAATGAGTGAGTTAGATTATTTTCAGATCATTTTGAAGCAAATATTCTAGGCTACAAGATCCAGTTCTCAAAAGTCTTGTGAACAAATGTTCTGTATGTGTTTTATGGCCTTATTTCAGTGACTTCAAAATTTTAGTTTTTTTCAAACCACGCATAAACGTTGTTTTCTCAAAAACACAATCATGTACGTACATGCTGCTCACATATTATTGTAGCCCAGTTTGTGCTGTTTACAGTGATATAAGACTTTAGCCATTAAAATGTTTATAAGCAACTGAAAAAAGCACAAATGTCAGGGCATGTCAAAACTTCTCCGGGGCCCCAAAACACCCTCAGACCCCAGAGGGTTAACCCTCTGGGGTCTGAGGTCATTTTGGGGCCCTTGAGATGTTTTGACATGCCCTGATATTTGTGCTTATTTCAGCTACTTAAAACATACTATTGACCAACATGTAATTTTTTTTGTATTCAGCACAAACTGTGCTACAATAATATGTGACCAAGATGGATGTACATGTTTGCATTTTTTTGAAAAAAAATATTATGCGTGGTTAGTATGTTTTGGGGAAAAAATGTAGCTGAAATAAGGCCTTAAAACCCACACTAAATAGTCCTGAATAAGACTTTTGAGTAATCAGTCTTGTAGGCTAGAATATTTACTTCAAAATTATGTGAAAATCATTCTGCTTACTCATTCACAGAAAACAATATATTGATTTAAAATTTTCAAGACATGTTTTGTGATCGAGGGTCTATATGCGAGGGAGTGGTAATGGCCATGAATATTAAGTGAGTCTCACCTGAGAGACAAAGGGCCCTCCCCTAATGGCCCCTAATGGCCCATCAGTGTGACTGTGACTGTGAGGCAGGTAAGAGAGAATGTGAGGACATTGAAAAAAAGGTTTTTTTAAATTATTTGTGTTTTATTTACAACACAGTATAATCAAAACATACATAATGAAGGTCAAATACACATTAGTGTGCACACTGATCTAACCACACTGAAAAAAGTGATCCACTATATTTACTCAATAAAATTGAGTAATCCACTATATTTACTAAATAAAATCGAGGTAACAATTTGCACTCACTTTGTTTGAGTAGATTCTATCCTATATATTGAGTAAAGAATACCTAAATTTTACAGCTATGACAAACTAAAAGAAATTAGGTAATGTCTACCTAATATTCTTCATTAAATTACATAACTAATTTCTTATAAAAATTGAGTTAATAGAGTTAATGTTAATTAACTCTATTGTTAGTAGGCAACAGTTCATCACTGTAAAACCCAACAAGTTAGGGTAACAAACCGTTTGAGTAAACCGATCTTATTGAGAATTAACTAAGGTTTAGATGTTGATTTATTGTTTCAACTGAAGTAACCATGTTAGAGATCAGTGTCTCTCTTGACCCTTGACTTCTGTGTTAGATGTTTTTTTTTTTTTCTCTGGTTGTTGTAACCAATAAGATCTTCTGTAGATGTCTGACTGAAATAAGTTCAGAGGACTCATAATTGTTAGTTTTAAAAACTTAAATGTTTTAAGGCAATCGGTTTACTGAGACGGTTTGTTACCCTAACTTGTTGGGTTTTACAGTGATGAACTGTTGCCTACTAACAATAGAGTTAATGTTACTCAATTTTTATAAGTAATTAGTTATGTAATTTAATGAAAAATATTAGGTAGACATTACCTAATTTCTTTTAGTTTGTCATAGCTGTAAAATGTAGGTATTCTTTACTCAATATATAGGATAGAATCTACTCAAACAAAGTGAGTGCAAATTGTTACCTCAATTTTATTTAGTAAATATAGTATATTACTCAGTTTTATTGAGTAAATATAGTGGATCACTTTTTTCAGTGCACAGAGATGTGAACAGACTTTGAGTCATTCCTGCAGCAGATTCTGTTCAACAAGTGAAACAAGTAAATCATACCTGATATTTACGTGTGTTATTTAAGTGTTTCTACTTCTTTCCATGGATTCAAGAAGAAAAAAAACATAATCAGTAGAAAAGGAGCTTGTTTTAACATAGAATATAAGTGTAGTTGAACATCTGATGTTGGTGCAGCGCTCTCAGAGGAAAACAGTTTGAAGAGACATCAGGATTCATCTGGTGCTGGTATCTGATTCAATAAAATACAAACAAAAAACATTTGTGAGCATGTTAATATCAGGAACATCTGTATATATATATATGTGTATGTATATGTTTTGTAGCCATAGACTCACACATGCTTTGTACTGTCATAAAAAAGAGAAAGAAATCTTATATCTGAGAAACTAATTATTATTGTTTAGACATTATTAAAATCTATTTCTGAACAGAGTAGGCTATTAATAATAAATATGTACTAAACATACGTAGACTCGTAGCATTCATCATGTTACAGTGTACACTCATATTACTTTTATTGTTTTATATAGAGCATGAAAACATCATCGCGCCGTAAGAAATATAAATACAATGAATTGCTCCTCATATTAAAAATGTTTTACACTATTTCAAACATTGTAGGCAGGAATTATAGTTTGGGAAAGACCCAACTATGATTTTGTAGTCATATAGGCTGTGTCCGAAATCGCATACTACTTGTGTAGGTACTACATTTGAATTCGAACGTACTACTCGACCGTTAAAAAAGTACGTTCTATATAGTATGAATGAGGGTAGTATGAATGGAATTCGGACGCACTACATCGCCATGTTGATGTTGTCACGTGTCATGCGTCTTCACAACAGCGCGAAAATTTAAAGAGCCCACTTCACTGCGCGAACATCGTTAACCCTTTTAAACCGGCTGTGTCGGCGCCGACACATCAGACTGTATTCATGTTACCGTAACTCTTCTACCGTTTGCACTATCAAAATAATTCAAATTGCTCTTGACAGCAGACAACATGCGCTTTTCGGCAATATATGGCTTATTACGGTAATTTCTTGCGCTCCGTCAACAAATGACGGCAGATTTCCGGGAGAGTGGGAAGGGAGAATTTGAATAGAGAGATAGGGAGCGCGGAGTTTTGGATTGCATAAACAAATGAACAAATAATAAACAAAATGAACAAAAACATGGTCAAGGAGGAGTAAACAGCATAAGAGTCGATTAGGATGATTTTTAATGAGACTTTGAGAGCAGGCTGAGTGAGACTTTTTCACATGTGGTGTGTGCGTGTCCACGCATGTAAATAAATGGCCGTATGCATGTACATGCATGTGTAAAGGTGTGCGTGTATGAACAAAAAAGCCTCCTGAATGAAAACTGTGCAACCCAGTGTCCCAAAAATACTTGTATATGTGTATTATAGTTGAATATTGAAGTAAGAAGTGTTGGATTATTTCGATCATGATTTTTCTCTTTTTTTTTCTAAATAATAAATAAATAAAAAAATCCGTCTGTTTAAATTATGTTTACAAACTCAAAACACAAGATTAATGATCAAAAACTGTACTTTTTTGAAAGCCATTTGTTTTCTGAAAAAAAAAGACTCCTTGAAAATAGCACATTCTGTTAGAATTTTACAGTCAAATAAACAAAATGTGTGAAAATGACCTATTTTACCCTTAGGTTTTAAAGGGTTAATGATTTAAATTCTTAACGCTTAACGAACCATCTATTTAAAGAAAGCAGCGTTAACAAGCTGATTTACTACATTGAGGTTGACGTAGTTTCATCTGTTTGTTAAACCCTCAACAAGTCAGTCGTTTACTTGGATGATGTTAAACAAGTAAGTTACAAGTTAACCACAATGAACATCAAAAATGCTTTTATAGGTATTTTATATAGGTATTTTACACTTGAAGACAGCCGCGTCGCAGCTTTCCGCCATTTTTCGAATATGACGCGGCCTACTACAGAATTCGGAAGGAAGTAGTAGGTCATCCGGGTACTTCTCGCCTACTATTTTTCGAATACTATGAATTCGGACATACTACTCGCCTCGCATACTGTTTTTCGCATACTATATAGTAGGGAAGTATGCGATTTCGGACGCACCCACAGTCTAGTATGTATGATTTTATAGTAGCCTATGACATGATTCTGTAGCCACAGACTCAAGCATGCTTTGTACAATAAAATGATGTACTTTGTACTATAAAAAATGATATTTTATATCTGAGAAACTAATTATTATTGTTTAGCACCCTATTAAAATCTATTTGTGAGCAGAGTATTAATAATAAACATGGTCTAAACATTCTTAGGCACGTAACATTCATCATGTTGTCGTTTGGGAAAAACACAACTAACTGTTAGTAATTCTGTTCAAGTTTATGTCACAATAAACATTACTTACTCATCAGATTGAGCTCCTCTTCTGGATGAAATCGTGTTCTTCTTTCGAGGGAAATCCTGCTTTTACTCGGCGCGTCTTCCAGAAACGAACAGTAGCGCGATGAATCTCCTCTCTTTGTTTGTTTTGGACGTTTGCACGTGCGCAATTTACATTTCTATTTCCCATGTCTCTGTGTGAAGTATTTGCTGAGTTACAGTTCATTTTAGTGACTCGTTTCTAAAAACAGTTTGCGGAGACGGAGAAGACAGAGAGCACACCCTGTTTGTTTTATTTATTCTTCAAAAGCACAAAGTTTAGTTGTTATTATGAGTGTATACAAATAAAAGTAGACCCCTTACAGATTCGAATGGTGTATTGCTCTTATCTGTACGATCAAAAATGGCAGAGTTATTCAAGCTCATTTCGGCCTTATCAGGAAAATCTGCCTCAAAACGCGTATACACATTTATCGACCCCAGAGGGTTAATATATCAAAGCGCAAAAAAGACTGCTATATAAATACTCTTCTTGTTTCAGCATGTCTCTGTGTGATGCCGTTTTATCTACTACATACTGACGTATGCTTGCATGATGCTAATGGTGTCTTCAGTGTCTACAAGTTTTGAAATTTTGAAAGGTCTCTTGAAAATAACAATACATTTTATAATACTATACCTTGCTTTAAAGTGCTTGGAATTCTTGTATTGTTCAAGTTCAGCTCTAGAAATTAGAAGTATAGCATAAGTAATAATGCATCACATCAAAAATAAATTTTGTGATTTTTAACTGTGAAAATGTATTTTTGCATTTGCAGAAAAGGTTTTTTAAAATGTTGTGAAGATGATTCTATATATACATATATAGGTGCATCTCCAAAAAAAATTAGAATATGGTGAAAAAGTTCATTTTTTTTCTTTTAACATTTCAAAAAGTAAAACTTTCATAAATTTTAGATTCATTGCATGTAAAGTAAAACATTTCAAACGTTTTTTTTTTTTTTAATTCTGATGATTAGAGCTTACAGCTCATGAAAGTCAAAAATCCAGTATCTCAGAATATTAGAATATTTATATTTGAGTTTCAGTAAATGACCATCACTACAGAATAAATTCCGGGTATCTCTTGTTCTTGTTGGCTTGGCAATGATCCAGAAGACGAACATTGAGGCCCTCCACAAAGAGGGTAAGTCACAGAGGGTCATTACTGAAAGGTGTGGCTGTTTACAGAGTGCTGTGTCAAAGCATATTAAATGCAAAGTTGACTGGAAGGAAGAATTTGGGTAGGAAAAGGTGCACAAGCAACAGGGATGACTGCAAGTTTGAGAATACAGTCAAGCAAAGCCGATTCAAACACTTGGGAGAGCTTCACAAGGAGTGAACTGAAGCTGGAGTCAGTGCATCAAGAGTCACCACGCTCAGACGTCTTCAGGAAAAGGGCTACCAAGCCACTTCTGAACCAGAGACAACATCAGAAGCATCTTACCTGGGCTGTGGAGAAAAAGAACTGGACTGTTGCTCAGTGGTCCAAAGTCTTCTTTTCAGATAAAAGTAAATTTGCATTTCATTTGGAAATCAAGGTCCCAGAGTCTGGAGGAAGAGTGGAGAGGCACACGATCCAAGCTGCTTGAAGTCGAGTGTGAAGTTTCTGAAGTCAGTGATTATCTTGGTGCCGTGACGTCTGCTGGTGTTGGTCCATTCTGTTTTATCATGTCAAAGTCAATGCAGCCATCTACCAGGAGATTTTGGAGCACTTTATGCTTCCATTTGCTGACAAGCTTCATGGAGATGCTGATTTCCTTTTCCAGCAGGACTTTAGCACCTGCCCACACTGCCAAAACCACTTCCAAGTGGTTTGCTGACCATGATATTACTGTGCTTGATTGGCCAGCCAACATGCCTGACCTGAACCCCATATGAAATCTATGGGATATTTTCAAGAGAAAGATGAGAAACAGTCGATCCAACAATACAGACGAGCTGAAGACTCAATAGTGCATCAGCAGAGCCACAGACTGTTCGCTTACATACCACACCTCACTGATGCTGGAGTTTGTGCTAAAGGAGCTCTGGCCAAGTATTGTGTGCATTAATGAACATACTCTTAAACACAACTTTACATAACTTGTACTTTTATGTTTTGAAAATCCTCTTTTTGATTGATCTTAGGAAATATTCAAATATTTTGAAATACTGGATTTTTGACTTTCATGAGCTGTAAGCTCTAATCATCAAAATAAAAATAAAAAAACTTTTGAAATGTTTTACTTTACATGTAATGAGTCTAGAATATATGAACATTTCATTTATTGAAATAAGTTACAAAAAAAATTAACTTTTTGACGATATTCATTTTTTAAAAATGCACCTGTGTGTGTGTGTGTGTGTGTGTGTGTGTGTGTGTGTGTGTGTGTGTGTGTGTGTGTGTGTGTGTATATAAGAGTTCATTTGCAAAAACAGATAACTCGATAACATTTTAATTTTTTTTCAGAAATCAAATTTTTTTATTGCGCATTCCAAGTAATACCAATCAAACTGCAGTTGGGTTGTTTTGATAAAGTAATATTAACTAAAACAAATACAGGTAATTTACAAAATTAAAGTTCATCGAAAGTATGTTTTTTTTTTTAAATATTAAAATTTTTTTTTATAGCAAAAGCAGATAACTCCACATTTCATGTTTTAGAGTTTAAAAAACACTTGTTTAATCTTTGTAATCTCCTCAGATGACAATGTAGATGCCTGACAAATGTTGTGATCACAGATTTATGGATGTGATTACATGCAATACACAGAGCTTTTCCCTCATCATTGTAACGTGCTGCTTTCGCAAGGCTCCGTGAAAACTTTTCAGTTTTTATTTTCCTTTCACTCCCTGAAGAAGATCGTCGAAATTATCCATCCTCGATCACTTTTTGTCAGCTTTGACTGAACTCCTCTCAGCTAGCACATCTTTTCAAAGTGAAAGCAGCCTTGTCACCTGACCTGAATACAGCTTGCTGATTCGCTAGAATGGACTTATCGGCTTCTGTTCACAAACAACAATGGTGCTTATCGGCTTCTGCAGTAAAATGTGAACTCGCGATGCTTTGGAGGTGGACAATACCGGCTTTTTTGACAAATCTTGTTTAGGGTTCAGATCGCGCTGCATGTGGAAAATAATGCACGCCAATCAGCTCATGCTTTTGAAAGTGGCATTTATCATTTTTTGCAAATGAACTCTTTTATATATATATATATATATATATATATATATATATATATATATATATATATATATATATATATATATATAAAAAACACATTTGATTATAATGCACAGTTTAGTAATGATATAAATGACTTCAGTTTGTATTACCTTGTTTGTTTCAGCTCCAATTTGTATCGATATTCACTGTATTAAAATAAATAATACAAACATATAAAGTAAAACAATGATACAATTAAAACAAGAATACAACTTTAAGGATGCCATTGAAGTGATTGGCTCTGTAATTGTGGACTGTGGTTACATGTTTAAGTATTATAATTTGGCATTTTCTAATTGATAGCACAGTAGAGACAAACAAGAATGTAGTTTAAACAGAGAGAGTGGGGAGAAAATTCAAAACTAAAATTTAGGCCTGCCTCTCACTGAAAGCAATGCAGCTCTAAAATACACTACACTGCATGAAAAGGTGTGTTTCCGGGCTGTTCATGTCAGCCCACAAACCCGTAAAAGGCATGTTTCCGGCAGATTCTGTGCTCTGGCGGTATCACCGTGTATCTTCCTGTTAACAAGCAGTGAAATCTCCATAAATGGCCAATCATATATCTAAGTAAGCACCTGTAAATTACCGTGTACTTAATATATTTTAAATGCTACTGGCCTTCTACACAAAAATGTGTCTCATGCACTCATAAAAACTGTAAAGAAAGCCACAAACACAACAAAGTATCAACAAGACCCACTTTTATTTTTCAGCCAATGCAGGACAGCCAACATTTAACTAATCATTTAGATTGATAAAAAGATTTTGCAAACACATACACTTCAAGTAAATCATTAAACTGATTAAACAATAAAATATTTTTAATAATAAACAATAAAAAAAATGTATAATAATTAAAAACAAACACAATAATAAATACACTTTGGACACTGCAAAATCAGGGCAGTGATTACCGCTCTACCTCAGACAGTCACACACATATTCTACAACTCTAATGGCACCATCATGACCATGCCATATTTTCTCATTTAATTCTGCCCTTCAGAAGCTACAGAAGATACTGTTATGCTCATAAATTTACATACCCCTAGCAGAATATGCAATCATTTTAACAACATAAGAGGGATCATAAACATTGCATGCTATTGTTATTTAGTACTGTCCTGAATAAGCAATTTTACATAACAGATATTTACATATACTGAATTAATAAAAATAAACTGAATTTATAAAAATTAAAATGTACAATTTATAAAAATCTTTTAAATGTTTGCACACACTTGATTCTTAATATTGTGTCATTACCTGGATGACCCACAGCTGTTTTTATGTTTTTGGATAGTTTTTCATGAGTCCCTTGATTGTCCTGGAGGTTCTACAATCTACTTACACTTAAAGTGTTTTGGGAAATGCAGCCCAGAGCAGTTCATCTGCCTGCTGCTCTTCAGAAAAATCCTCCCTAGTCCCGCAAATTCTTTTCCAGCATCTTCTGCATATTTGGCCCCTGTCCAACAATGACTTATAATTTTGAGATTCATCTTTTCACTCTGTGGAAAACCCTGTGGACTCAACTATTACACACAACTATTATAAACGATATATTAAGAGCTGGGGGTGTAAACTTTTGAACAGGATGATGATGATGATGATGAGTAAATCATATTTGTTCTTTTAGTACTGCCCTTCAGAAGCTACATAAATACTTATTTTTTATACTTTTCAGACAAAATAAGTAGTTTACTGATCACCCAATTCAAATAGCTTACACCCTGTGTCTCTTAATGCATCGTGTTGCTTTCTTGAGCATCAGTAAATGAGTTTACCTTTTGTAATAGTTATGTATAAGTCCCTCAATTGTCCTCACTGTGAAAAGATGGATCTAAAATCATACAGTCACTGCTGGAAAGGGTTCAAATCTGCAAAAGATGCTGGAAAACCTGAGAATGTGCAGGACCTCGAGGATTTTTCTGAAGAAAAGCGGGCAGCTGATCTGCTCAGGAGAAACAAAGGACTCATGAATGACCTTTTTTTAATCAGCTATAATTCGGACTTGCAAAGTAAATGTAAACACCTGTTAAATGAAATAGCTTCATCAGGCCAGTCCTAAATAATAATAAATAATCATAAAAAAAAAAAAACTCATTTTGTTTAATAACATTATGCATATTCTGCAGTGTCATGTAAACTTTTGACTACAGTGTGTACAGCAGGCTAATTTCAGTGAAATATCAATACTCCTTTCCTATTACATCTATTTATTTATTTAAAAAAAAAAAAAAAAAAAAACCTAGCAATATGTACTGTGCTGTGCTAACTGAAACTCGTCATGGCACTTGTATACTGCTGCACTCTCGATGGTCTATCTGCTTCTATTGTTCTCATATTGTACGTCGCTTTGGATAAAAGCGTCTGCCAAATGTTTAAATGTAAATGTAAATGTACTCCTATCATCCTCTGCCATATCCTCTCTATTTATTTTGTGGAAACTGTCACTGGTGGTTCTGTCACATTTTCACAGTCCTTCAGATGAATGGTTGGGTCTGGGAACAGAGGATCCTGTGAAAAAATAAAATATAATAAAACACATTTTCTCTAAATACATTGCACAGTTTTCATTGCTTAAGCACAAGCTAGAATGATAAAACATAACATGATAATACAAATGTAATGATCACAGGCAGATATTTTGTTAGCTGAATTTTACAGCAATTCACGAGTTTTCATATGTACGGTGACCGGGAGATCATGGCCACAAGATTATTTATCGAGGTAACGACATCCTTATGTCGTGGCCACACAATATGGCCTTGAGATCCTATGTTGAGGGAACAACGTCGATTTCTTGTATATGT
>CM056141.1:37772442-37909942 GCA_029620275.1 Acrossocheilus wenchowensis | reverse complement strand
GTGATTATATTACTGGATGCTCGAACGGGAGAATGCAGGTTTTAAACAGCTTATAGTACAGGTTCAAGCATATATTTCTTAATAACTAAATCCCACAGCTTCATTACTAGTAGAGAGTTGCTGCCAGGTAGAGTTAATTCACACACGCAATCGCTAATGCATTCATATGAATGTATTCTTTACTGTGCTGCTTTATCTGTATCTGATTTAGAACGAGCAGAAATCTGTGAGAAATATAACGACCCAAAGACAAAAGAACAGATAAAAATGAGCTGCTTTAGGAGCAATAGCCATGTGGGCAGCACTGTGTCATATGCCAGCTGTGCACAAGGTGTTTGAGTCTCAGCTCCAGACTTATTTGTTCTTTAATGACGTAATCAGCGACTAGTCAACTTCGACTCGACTTTCATCACATAAATGTTGACTTTAAAAAATCAGAAGTCGTTCAACCCCTAATTTGTAGTAAAACTATGGTTATACAAATATGGCAATCAATCTGCCAAAAAAGTTAACTACACATGAATAAAACCATGGGTTATATTCATAAGGGCTGGTATACTGGAAATCTCTGAACACGTCTAGTGTGTGCAATCAGAAATATCCTGTATCCGAAAATCTCAGTGCGTCTCAAGTGTACGGGACTTGCCTGGGAAATTTTCACACACCTTAAGTTTCACTGAAATTTCCATTGTCTGATTTATCATGGAAATTAGTCTTTTCATGCAGTGCTATTAAGTGAATATTGTTTGTTTAAACTAAACAAAAATCTTTATATTTTGGTACAGTTTTGAAATTTTGAAAGGTCTCTCGAAATTAATGTATTTTAAAATACTATACCTTGCTTTAAATTGCTCAGAATTCTTGCATTGTTCAAGTTCAGCTCTGGAAATTATAAGTATAAGCATAAATAATATTGCATGAAGTAAAAAAGAAAATATTTTGTGATTTTTAACTGTGAAAACTTATTTTTGTATTTGAAGAAAAGGTTTGTAAAAGTTGTGAAGATAATTTATATGCACTTTTATAAGTAGTATCAGGGTCCACAATACACTGAACTATGAGTTTAAATCATATATTAATTATTTTAGGTGCTCAAATATGTATACAAAAACCTAACACATATGATTATAACACACTATTTAGTTATGTGATGATTGACCTCAGTTGATGTTACCTTGTTTGCTTCAGCTCCTCTTTGTATCGATTTTCACTATATTAAAAGAAAAATTCAAATGTATACAGTAAAACAATAATACATGTAGGACATGAGGTTCATTCATGTCTGTTTTCAGTCATTACTTTATACTTGTCATAATTCTATACTTATTATTTTACCTTTCTTTAAGATTTTCAACTTCCTTGCAAACCGTACAGACTTCAGCTGGCTTCTCATTACTTGAAAAAAAATAAAAAATAAAAAATAAATAAATAAATAAAAAAAACTTTAAGGATTTTTGACAACTCATATCATGTTTTCAAATTTCAAAGTACATTTCATTTTCAAATTACAAGGCTATTTACATATTTCAACTAGGGGTGTCTCTGACTAAGGATTTACAAAGTTGAATCTGAATTTTCAAATCTTGCCGATAGTCGACTGATAGTTGAATCATAAAGAACTTGATTGGCAGGCGATCTGATCAATCAGAATGCAAATATTATGTGCTGCTGTTACTTTTCTCTCACTTCCACTGACTGTGGTACGCGGAAGTCGTGCAGGTGGATGACGTAGCACGTCGGAGTTGCGTGATTAGTGAATACATTTCCCAGAGGCTCACGCGTGACCTAAACGTCTTCCACTTACCACAATCAGCAGGTGTGAGAAAAAAGTGTTTATTACATTTTAAATATGGATATTTATCTTACAAAAATGCACAGCAAAACCCCCAGTGTTAATTTAACACTCTGAGTGTTGACTCACTGGACTCATATAAACACTGAAGCAGTGTTAAAAGTAACTCTGAAGCAGTGTTAAAGTGAATGAGATAATTAGGTGATTAACTGAGTGATGATTGGCCATTATTGAAGACACCTGATGTTAACAAGCAGAATCACCAAAGAAGAAAATCAAAATTTGTATGTCACCATTATAGTGGTCTGTGTTTGCATTAGTTGGGATCTTGACCCTTAAATTTTTAACATTAGGTTTTGTTTGTTATAATTGAATTATAACAGCCAGACAAACCAGAGGAAAAATGATCATGTGGTGTTGATTATGTTTTGAACTAATCATCATGTAGTGACCTGAATACCTGAGTTACGTTTTCTTTAGTGATTAGGTAAACAAGGTGAAAAATACAAGAGCTGGCATTTTTGACATAATCACACAGATGTTTTCAGAAGTTACTCCTACATAAAATAAATTTTAAAAGAAAACTTTAATTTAGACACACAAACATTAAGAATCAGCGTGAGAATCACAACAATGGTGACCATCAAAAAAGCATGTTGTAGCCAATAAAAAGTCATCATTGGCTCCCATCATGCATTGCGGCATGAATAAATTATGAGCTGAATTGTCTTTGTAACTTTTTATTCTCACTACACCGTAGTTGAGATTCATACGCTGATTCTTGATGTCTGTGTCTGCCTAAAACAAAGACTTTTTTTTTTTTTTTTTTTTTAAGTCAGAACAGCTTGCAAGAAACCACTACAAAATGTATAGAAAATACAGTAGCTTTTGCTGTGGAATCAGAGAGCTGTTGCAACCAATAAAGATAATATAACTCAGAGATCAGACTCTAAATAAGTTAAATGACTCAAGTCAAACGATGACTATGTTAAAACACAACTATCCCCATTTGATGACTTTTGCTCTTGGCTTGTCTGGCTGTTATAATTCAGATACAGCAGCCAAACAAAATTTAAAATTAAAAAGTCAAGGGTCAAGATCCCAACTAATGCAAACACAGACCACTATAATGGTGACATACAAATTTAGATTTTCTCCTTTGGTGATTCTGCTCATTAACATCAGGTGTCTTCAATAATGGTCAATCACCACTCAGTTAATCACCTAATTATCTCATTCACTTTAACACTGCTTCAGAGTTACTTTTTTAACACTGCTTCAGTGTTTATATGAGTCCAGTGAGTCAACACTCAGAGTGTTAAATTAACACTGGGGGTTTTGCTGTGTGCATGGATTCGCTACAGTTGGACTTTATTCACCCCCCAGGGGCCATGTGAGGGACATTTTATTACAAACATGACCACTTTATTTCACGCCTTCTGAACTGATGACAACTAACACCCGCTTAGTCCCATTGAAAGGCTTGGAGGGGCCTGGACAATTTTTGGGTGAACTAACCCTTTAAAGGCTATCTACACAGAATGCCCTGAATGCACATGAACACGTTTGTGCGGCTCTGAATGAACTTATTTTGTAGATAAGTTCTTCACGCAACAACGTGAAGAAACACGGCAACTAAACTCTAAAAATTCACAGCGTTTTATTATAATAGCGTCCTCATTGTAGGATCTCCCTTTGAACGGACACACAAAACTTAAGTGTCATTCCTGACTGGCTTGCCATAAATAAAGTCGAATAAACAACAGTACAAAGAACGTTGTATCTGGAAATGTTCCAGCGACAGACACTGCCGGGATCTCCTGACTGTTTAACGCATAAATCGATGATTTAATCAACAAGGGAAGACTGTTTTATGAGGAGACGTCTGAGCGCTGAAGCACTGCAGATACACACCCAAAATGACTTCCTGACCTCCATACATCTCCCCTTCGTTCTCCTGCATTCCAAAAGAACGTGCCATTTTCTCTTCTTTGGCAGACAAAGAAATTCAAACTTGCATAGAGGATTTCTAAAAATACATTAATTTATTCCCATTCCTATTAGAGCAAATATATCCACAAATGACGTGCTTAATGTCTTTCATATGCTTGGTGTGGTTATTAGGATTTAGGATATTTTAATTTATGCCTTAACCTGTTTAGTAGATTTTATGTTAAATTATTATATGTACTTTTGTATGCCAAATACTTGATGTTTGATGTTAAATGAAAGCTGGTTTTATTAGCAATAATTTGGTGTGGATGGAAAGTTGACCTTTAGCATCATAATTCATGATTACAACACGTTATAGAAATCTCTATATAAATTTTCTTCATGTAATAAATTGACTAGCAGATAATGTATGCATGGAAAAGAAGCTGTTCGGGGCGACAATTTGATTGGAAGAGCATCGAGTGGGATGGGCTGAAATCAGCCTGCTAAAAACGGGACAACAAGCTCTGCTCTTTGCTCGCTGCTGCTCTAAAAACTTTGGTTTCGCCTCACTGATCGTGCTGCGAAGCGCTCACAGACTTAACATCAGGCTGAGAACTTAAACACTTCGTCAAACTTCTTACTGAAGAAACTGTTAGAACCTGAAGCTACAAGAAAATCTAAATAACTTTCAGTTCATCAGCACCCTCAAAGAACCACAACAGCCCATCACCAGAGGGCTTTCCCCAGTGACGTCACCCAATGACAGCGCAGAAGCCAATGAGCCGCTGGGATTTCCCTCAACCATTCTAGGAAAACAACAGATCAGCTTGAAATGCAAGTCAACAAACAATCTCCATATCTTGCTGAGGTGGTTGAATTAATCTTTAAAAGTAAAGATAGTAAAGTTCTCTGCTTGTAACTTCCTCAGGTTGAATTTACAGGATTCTTGGAAAACGAGCATTATAACTTTGGGGAACTTCATGCAAACGCAATAACTCCTGAACTGTGTTCGTGTATGTGTGTTTAAATAGGTTTAGTTCATGTTTCATCGTAGAATAACAGTTAGTAAATTAACTTTGTTTCATTTATAAAGAATCCTTGTCTTTTGTTGTGTAATTTTCAAGTCTAAACATCTGCCAAAGATCTCGTTTACCTTGCTCATGGTAAAATTGGCCACGAATAAGTAAAACAAATTGATAAGACACCAAGTTCGACTATGACGCTGGACGTCTAAGTTGATAAGGTGTAAATTATTTGAATCTGATCGATTTAAAAAAAATCAATATTGAATCTTAATAATCGATTCCCCAAAATGATAAATAAGAGCTAAAATTAATAAAATTTCTTACATCATTATAATGTTATGTATATGACAGTGCCAGTCATAGTTATTAATATTCTGCATTGTTGTTCAGCGTATTTCTTTGCATTCACATCAAGCGGGAGACTTTTCAGACGCACACTTCAGCTTCACCTCAGCATCAGGTGCAAGTCAAAAGCAGCCAAATGAGCTTCAGTAGAACAACAGTGAACTCAGAGTCTGATGAGATATTGTTAGGCTATATGTCAGTAAAATGAACAGTCCTGTCCTGTCAGCCATCACTGCGAACTTTATGCGAATATGAGCCGCATGCTCCATATCGCTTCATCATAAATAAAGCGCAGAAATGAGCATACAATGTCGTAGTTCCAGGCCTGGATTGGCTAATCGGGATCACCAGGAGAACTTATACTCGAGAGCGGCCACATATGAAGTGTTTCTTGGATGTTATATTACATTGAAGAATGTACATATGCCATGTGACTTATAAATGCGAAAAAAAAAAAAAAAATGTTTCCATTGCAGAAGGACGTTATTGGTTACGTATGTAACCCTCTTTCCCTGAAGGAGGAAATGGAGATGTCACTTCAGTAATGACCGATGAACTGGGATCTTGATTAGAGAGCCTAATCCACTTCGAGTGTAACTAAACGAGCCAATGCACATTGGCATGCGATGATTGCATACAGCTGCCGCTGATGACAGCGTGAGCATAAATAGGCAGCAGGTGTAATGCATACCAGGTTTTCGCTGAGGAGCTGAGCCAGGAACCTGGACGCTCAGCGGTGGTACAGCAGCTGTGGCGATGGGACGTGACGTCTCTATTTCCTCCTTCAGGAAAGGAGGGTTACATAAGTAACTGAGACGTGACCAAGACCGAGGCTTGTGTGAGCCTCCTCCTGCGCCCCCTTTTGGGTGTGGGCCAGGGCTCGCAACCAGAAGGCCAGTCACTGTTGTTGTAGCACTACCCACTCAGTGAGATTGGATGACACTGGGAAAACGTATCTGTTCTACTCGAACCAGAATGTTGAGGAAGCTGCATCTTTCCAGAAGGAGGTTTGGAAGCACTTAAGTTCAAGTCAAGTCAAGTTGAGCTTTATTGTCATTCCGCTACATGTGGGGACATACACTGGAATGAAATGTTGTGCCTCACAGGACCACGGTGCTACATAAATACAGGTGTAGTACCTGGTCGAAAGGAACGCACATACTTAAGCTTAACTCAGAACATTCCAAGGAACTTATTTTCCATCATCGACTCAAATGACTAACACAACGCCACAATTATCTGACTAGCGTCCGGCCATACTCTCCTTATCACCTCGAGAGACTCGTAAACCATGATAAGTTTGACGATGAAATGGCCGCGCTACATCTGCACGGAGTTAACAACAAAGAACTACTTCTTTGTAGAGGTTCCAGAACCAGAGCGTGCGCGATACTGCGACCCCGCTTACCATAAACTATCTTCTGATAAACAAAAAAGCGACTGACTTACAACTTCGTTTGAGTTAAGAAGATCACCAGAGCCACACAACATGATACTCCTAATGACCTCAGGACCTCAGCTTGGTCTCTCGCCTTCCAAAGGAATGCGCCTCTTTTCTCTTCTTCTCCAAAAAAAGCACCCAGACTTTTATGGACTTTGCCAAAAGGACAATCAAGAAAAGACTGCTGCTATTAAAGCAATATACTCAAGAGACAATATATATATGAATGTGGTATTTTATGTTTTGTTTATCTTGCTGTGGTTATTAGAACTTAGGATATTTTGATCTATGACTTAACCCGTTTAGTAGGTGTTAGATTTCATTAGAAACACTCTGTGCCCTTTGTCCAAATGATGTGCTGATGTATGCTGAGCTTGCACATATGTCCTAAACTTTGGCCTGATTATCAAATAGACACAGCTCCATATTTAGATGATTTAGATGTCTATGTCTGATATGACCTTGTGATAACCAACACTGAAAAAAAGATTTGTTGGATTTACTCAATTGAATTATGGACATTGGTTCCACACATTTAGTTTGAGTTCACAGTGTCCTACACATTTATGTGGTTTCATTATAATACTTTTGTGTTAATCAGATGTATTTTCAAAAAGTAATGTGTACATAGTCTTTTTAAGTTATCCTAACATAATTCAGTTATGTTAGCTTAACATTATTATTTTATTTTAGATCCTTCGATTATGTTAATTCAGTGCAATTAAATTAAGTTAGCTTAACATAATTTTGATAACTTGTACAAATTTTAATGGTTTGTTGTTTCATTTCATTTTCAATAACACAAAAACCTTCTGTAAAGCATTTATTTAATAATTTGAACAATGCATCATTTAAAGGACATGTCTAAATAACATTTTGCTTTCAAAAACTTAGCATGAATAACTTCTCTGATGATTAAATGCACTGTAAAACCCGACAAGTTAGGTTAACTCAAACCGTTTGAGTAAAACGATTGCCTTAAAACATTTAAGTTTTTAAAACTAACAATTAAGAGTGCTCTGAACTTATTTCAGTTGAGTTCAGTTAAGTGATTAATTAAGTGCTGATTGAGCATTAGTGATGAACACCTGCTGTTAACAAACAAAATCACTGACAGAAAGAGAAACACAAAAACAACAACTGACTTCAGACACAGCCTTAGATTAAATCAACTGAAATAAAATACATTAAATCTCTCAAAACCTAATTAAACAACCCCACAAACAGCATCAGCAGCTCCACTTATTAATAACCAGATTGACTTTATTTCTGTCAGACATCTACAGAAGATCTTATTGAGAATTAACTAAGGTTTAGATGCTGATTTATTGTTTCCATTGAAGTAACCATGTTAGAGATCAGTGTCTGCTTTAGTTGGGCTCTTGATCCTTGACGTCTGTGTTAACTGTTTTTTTTCTCTGGTTGTTGTAATCAAGTGTTCCTCGAATGTATTTGTTACTACTCAAAAGTCCAGAGGAAATTTTCGGTAGTTGGTTGTTTTGTATTTATAATGACGATCATCTGTAAGTGAGCTGCTCTCGTTGAGAGTGAAGATAGACTCATTGTGTGTCTAATCTCCGGTTAAACGGATGTTGTATTGTTTACAGTAAAAGCGATTTTAAGAGCCACTGGCTCCATGATAGTCAGTTGATAAAGGGCTTTCCAAACAGTTTGTCCACAAAAAGCCAATGAGCCAATGCACATTGGCTATGCAAACGGCTAGAAGTCTAGTAAAAGAAGGATGGGGTGATTACGATTATATGACAAAGAGTCTTGATGTTTGGCAAAACATGAAAAAGGTCTGGGACAAAGGTCCAGAGAAAAAGAAAGTAACAGCTTATGTTGCTAGACAAAATAGTGAAATGGAAAAACCGCCACCCTATAATCCGCCTCAGCCTTCCGCACCGTCTGCACCGCCTAAAAACGAAACATCTATTACAGATACAGTTACTACTAAAGTTACTAAATCAAGCAACAGTAGAACTGCAGAAATACCTGAGACTCAAAGGGTGTTTGTTTGGATGAGATCAGGAAACGGGATAAATGTCAAACCAATAAAGATGACAGACATGGAGACAATCTGTAACAGTTTGCCTTCTCCACAAAATCCTGGAAAATTTGTATCCATACTGCAAACGCATACTAAATATGCCCACTTTACGGGTGCAGATTATAGGGCAGTTTTATTAAGAACGCTCGAAGGAGATGAAGGAGATGAAGCCATGTTAATTAATGAATGCTCATCATTAAGCCATGACAATGATAAAATAGCAGGTTCAGCTACAGCTCAAAACCCTCATGAATTTTACTGGGAAAATGCAGCAAACCATGATACTTTCTTTAAACAGCTCAGAACCTTTTTAGAGAAGCGTGCAGGTAACAAACAAGACCTGTCATTTGCTGCAAATACGAAGCAGAAGCCTAAAGAAACTGCTTCAGAATTTTATCTGAGATTTAACCCTCTGGGGTCCGAGGTCATTTTGGGGCCCTTGAGATGTTTTGACATGCCCTGATATTTGTGCTTTTTTCAGCTACTTAAAACATACTACTGACCAACATGTAATTTTTTTTGTATTCAGCACAAACTGTGCTACAATAATATGTGACCAAGATGGATGTACATGTTTGCATTTTTTAGAAAAAAAATAGTACGTTTTGGGAAAAAAAATGTAGCTGAAATAAGGCCTTAAAACCCACACTAAATAGTCCTGAATAAGACTTTTGAGTAATCAGTCTTGTAGGCTAGAATATTTACTTCAAAATTATGTGAAAATCATTCTGCTTACTCATTCACAGAAAACAATATATTGATTTAAAATTTTCAAGACATGTTTTGTGATCGAGGGTCTATATGCGAGGGAGTGGTAATGGCCATGAATATTGAGTGAGTCTCACCTGAGAGACAAAGGGCCCTCCCCTATGGGGCCCTAATGGCCCATCAGTGTGACTGTGACTGTGAGGCAGGTAAGAGAGAATGTGAGGACATTGAAAAAAAGGGTTTTTTAAATTATTTGTGTTTTATTTACAACACAGTATAATCAAAACATACATAATGAAGGTCAAAGACACATTATTGTGCACACTGATCTAACCACAGAGATGTGAACAGACAACAGATTCTGTTCAACAAGTGAAACAAGTAAATCATACCTGATATTTATTTTAAGTGTTTCTACTTCTTTCCATGGATTCAAGAAGAAAAAAACATAATCAGTAGAAAAGGAGCTTGTTTTAACATAGAATATCAGTGTAGTTGAACATCTGATGTTGGTTCAGCGCTCTCAGAGGAAAACAGTTTGAAGAGACATCAGGATTCATCTGGTGCTGGTATCTGATTCAATAAAATACAAACAAAAAACATTTGTGAGCATGTTAATATCAGGAACATCTGTATATATATATATATATATATATATATATATATATATAGGTTTTGTAGCCATCGACTCACACATGCTTTGTACTATCATAAAAAAGAGAAAGAAATCTTATATCTGAGAAACTAATTATTATTGTTTAGCACGTTATTAAAATCTATTTCTGAACAGAGTAGGCTATTAATAATAAACATGTACTAAACATACTTAGACTCGTAGCATTCATCATGTTACAGTGTACACTCATATTACTTTTATTGTTTTATATAGAGCATGAAAACATCATCGTGCCGTAAGAAATTTAAATACAATGAATTGACCATCATATTAAAAATGTTTTACACGATTTCAAACATTGTAGTCAGGAATTATAGTTTGGGGAAAACCCAACTATGATTTTGTAGTCATATAGTCTAGTATGTATGATTTTATAGTAGCCTATAATATGATTCTGTAGCCACAGACTCAAGCAAGCTTTGTACAATAAAAGGATGTACTTTGTACTATAAAAAATGATATTTTATATCTGAGAAACTAATTATTATTGTTTAGCACGCTATTACAATATATTTGTGAACAGAGTGTTAATAATAAACATGGTCTAAACATTCTTAGACGCGTAGCATTCATCATGTTGTCGTTTGGGACAAACACAACTAACTGTTTAAATCTGTTCAAGTTTATGACACAATAACACGGTAACTAATGCAAAAAAGAAACATAACTTACTCATCAGATCGATCTCCTCTTCTGGATGAAATCGTGTTCTTCTTTCGAGGGAAATCCTTTCTTTACTCAGCGTGAACAGTAACAGTAGCCGCGATGAGGACCTCCGCTCTTTGTTTGTTTTGGGCGTTTACACGCGCTCACGCACCACGTGGCTATTTACATATGAACGGCGCGAGCAGGGCGTGGGCGTGAACTCATTACAGATAATGAGTCAGACGGGAAAGATTGAACATCGTGTTGGTTTCATACGGATTACTTCATCACAGAATGTTTTTTTTCGATATGACTTGCTTCATTTCGAAGTAGACACTTCAAGCTTTCTATAGATGTCTCTGTGTTGCGTATTCGCTGAGTTACAGTTCATTTTAGTGGCGCGTTTCTCAAAACAGTTTGCGGAGACGGAGAAGACAGAGAGCACACCCTGTTTATTTTCTTATTTCTCCAAAAGCACAAAGTTGTGTTGTTATTGTGAGTGTACTCAAAAAAAAGTAGACACTTAACAGTTTCGATTGATGTATAACACTTATTTGTGTGACCAAAATCAACAGAGTATTTTTAGTGTCTTTTGCACTGATCTTAAAAAAAACGAGTTGGTCTCGCCGGCGATACAGCCGACCCCAGAGAGTTAAAAAGGCCTGGATAGAGGAGTCTAAACTCCCAGTAAACACTGAAATAAAGGCACTCTTTGTAAACACCTTTCTGAATAACATGCAGAGCAGGCAGGCACAGTTAATCATAATTACAACTACAAATTTGCTCGAAATGGATATTGCCGCTTTAGGGAAGCGGGTTAGAGAACTAGATTCATCTGGAGGCTTTGCGGTTAAATCAGAAAATGCTGTTTGCACAAAAGCAACCAGAAAAGAAACAGCATGACCCGAAGGCAGAAGTGAGACCATGCTTGGCTCCAATGAGGAAACCAAGAATTGTGTGCTTTCGCTGCAGCCGTGAATGTCATGTCTGGCGAGACTGCAGATCATGGAAAGGTCAGATGCAGGGGAGGCCCCAGGACAGACAGACACCACAAGGGGGCACACCAGCACCACATAGGGATACATCATATCCAGTGACATGGCATAGGGATGCCCACAAAGTATTGTCAGTTCAAATTTGTCTATGACATCATTCTAATAATGATGATGATTTACCTTATGTAGCATTACTGGTGCATGGTGAATTACAAACGTTCCTTATGGATTCAGGAGCGGACGTGTCATCAATGGCAGCTAAATTATATGAGGGTCCTATTACGCAGACAATAGTAAACTCTGTGGGAATCACGGGAACTAACATTCCGTGTGCAGTAACACCCCCACTTGAAGTAAGAGTTCCTGGAATAAAGACATTTTTTCATGAATTCATAATTATTCCAGATGCTCCAATAAATTTACTTGGACGAGATTTAATGCACAAATTGAATGTGGATATTAAATTCACTGACAATTATGTTGTGTTTTCCTTCCTATCCAGCTTACAGGTTTCAGTGGATCCAATGCCAATGTGGGAAGAACCCACTGAACCCAAAGAAACTGAAACTAAACCCAGCTGAAACTAAACCCAGCGCTGACATATCACAAGCCATACAAGCAATGGTTTTGGAGTGCCATTTTGTTTGGATCGAAAGTCTGAGGTGACGAGGAAAAGCCAAGGTGGTGGGGTATGTTTACATTTTAACAAATAATACTGTAACTCAGTGACTGTTCGAGAACGCGTTTGTACACCGGATGTCAAACTTTTATCAGTATCGTAACGTCCTTTTTATCTCCCCACGTGAGTTTCCACAACTTTTTATGACTGTAGTGTACATACATCCGAAGGCAAACGCCGCTTCAGCGGCCAACATTATTTTTGATGTGGTACAAAAACTACAGTCGATTTCACCTGATGCACCAAATTTTATATTAGGTGATTTTAACCATGTATCACTAAAAAAGATGCTTGTAAACTTTTATCAATATGTCACGTGTCCCACAAGACGGGGCAAGACTTTGGATCTTTGCTATGGGTCAGTAAAGGATGCCTATAAATCACTCCCATTACCTGCACTGGGCTCTTCTGATCATAATTGTGTGCATTTATTGCCCACATACAGAACTGTTTTAAGGAGAGAGAAGGTGCAGATAAAGGACATTAAAGTCTGGGATGCTGAATCAGTGCTCTGCCTGCAGGAATGCTATGACTGTACGGACTGGAACATGTTTATACAATCTTGTGGTGATGATTTGGATCAACTTGTTGATGTAACATGTTCATATGTTGCTTTCTGTAGAGATATGATTATTAAGCGTGTTAAGGTTTACCCCAATAACAAACCATGGGTGACCAAATCTGTCAAGTCCAGAATACAGGGAAAGAAACTTGCTTTTAAACAGGGAGTACCCTTTGATCTGCATATAGCCACTAAGGAACTAAAAATAGAAATTCAAAAAGCAAAACAGACCTATAAATCTGAATTGGAGAACAAAATGGCCGCAAATAACCTTGGCTCAGCCTGGGCTAGTTTGAAAACTATAACAGGCATGCATAATATACAGAAAAGCAGCCAGGTTATTTTGGAAGGGTTCAACTCAGATGCTGATTTTGCTAACGCACTTAATTGTTTTTATAATCGTTTTGATATTTCTGATTTTAGTAATGAGATTCAGGAATTGAGTGATAAACTTAAGGATAATCAGCACTTTGATATAGATCAAAATTATGTTGAAAAGGCTTTCCTTTCAATGCGGGTAAACAAGAGCTGTGGGCCTGATAATATCTGTGGACGTTTGCTTAAAGCCTGTGGGAGTTGAGTCCTGTTTTTACCTATATTTTTAATAAGTCTTTACAGATGCAACATGTACCTAAGGTGTGGAAAGATGCTGTGGTAGTCCCAGTTCCCAAGTCCAGTAGTCCCAATACCCTAAATGATTTTAGACCAAGTTGCACTTACATCAATTTTAATGAAAACCCTTTAAACTGGTAAGGGAAGAAATTCTAAGGAAAACTGAATATACACTTGACCCTATGCAATTTGCTTATAGGCCACATAGAGGAGTAGAGGATGCTAAAGTTACGTTGTTGAATTTACTTGCTAAACACTAAGGGTAATGGGTCTCATGCCAGACTTTTATTCATTGATTTTTCATCTGCTTTTAACACAATTCAACCCCATGTTCTAATTAATAGGCTTTTAGAACAGTTTACATTGAGTAATAATATTGTGGGTTGGATACTTGATTTCTTAACTAATAGGACACAGAGAGTAAGGGTAAATGGAGCTCTGTCTGATCAAGTTTGTTCCTCTACGGGCTCCCCACAAGGATGTGCGCTCTCGCCTCTGTTATTTATTCTCTACACAAATATGTGTCAGAGTAAGTGGGAAAACAGGACTATTATAAAGTATGCAGATGACACTGTTATTGTTAGTGAGCTTCAGGGCAATGAGATTAGCCATGGCCCGATTATTGATGACTTTATAAAGTGGTGTGAGGAGTCCTACCTCCAATTAAACTTATCGAAGACAAAAGACATGATTATTTATTTTAGGAAACAAGCCCACCGACATGAAGTACTATCTATTAAAAGTCAGAAAATAGAATCTGTGCAATCTTACAAATACCTTGGGACTATCATTGACTCCAAGTTGAACTTTGAAGTAAATTGTGAGGCAGTGTGTAAAAAGGGGCACCAGCGTCTGTTTTGTTTAAGGAAATTGGCCCATTTTCACATTGACAGGAACATGATGATTTTATTTTATCGTGCTTTTATTGAATCACTTTTAACATTTTCTCTGGTGTCTTGGTTTGGAAATCTGTCTCTAAAGAACAAGAATTCACTGAGTCAAATTGTTAGATGGTCTAGTAATCTGATTGGGGAACCACAGCTTAGTCCAGCATCCCTGTATACCAGACAGTTACAGCTGATGACTAACTCAATTTTAAATGATGACTCTCATCCTCTGAATAATGAATTTAAACTTTTGCCATCTAGACGTAGATTTGTATTTCCATATTGTAGAACTAAGCGGTATAAAAACAGCTTTGTGCCAGCAGCTATTACTCAGTTGAATAAGGATAGGTCTTAGGAATATGAATTTATTTTTATTTATTACTATTATATTTAATTTATTTATTGTAATTTTTACATAATTTGTGCATTAGTTATTTATTGTTTTTAGTTCAGGCAGTGTGTGGTGATGCTGGGAATGTTAAATCACTTTATCATATATGTTGTTTAATGTTTGTGGTGTCTGTAAAATGTGGAAAATGTGAGAACTCATAACACTGCAAACCTAGTCTACCTATGGGTACAAATAAAGTGAACCTGAACCTGAACCTGAACCTGAACCTGAACCTGATTTGTTATAATTCTTACAGATTGAGAAATGTCCAATGCAGTCTCATGGCCAGACAACCTTACTTGGAGGTAACATTAATGTAGCAAGTATTTTTTATTATTATTATTTACTGAAATGGTTTTCTTTCTAAATTGTCATATGTACTTTTTTGGTTGTCTTAAGCAGCCCACTGCCTCTACTGGAACAGCAAAGGAGGCCATGGAGCAGAGTCAGCCTGAGCCCCAGCTTCATCCCCTTCCCCAGCCCCAGCCTACTGCACCTGTGTTAACAAGAGTTGCACCACAGTTGTCAATGGTAAGAATTACAATTTTTTTTTTTTTTAAGCATTGTAGTATGAGTTCAGTTCAAATTCGAGGAAGTACAGAAAGTAAGAAGGAACAAAATAAAAAACAAGAATACTATGAGATGCTGGCTGAGACCTTCTAATTCCTCTTGTACAGTGGGGGCAGCTGTTGTCTTCTGATTGGTCGGTTTGAATATCTCAGGTTTGGTTTTAGCCACATGGTCAAGGATAAAAGAAGAATGTAACCCGTGTGTTTTCTCTCTTTCTCTCTTTCATCTCTGGGCTCTACTCTTGGATTGTCCTCTTCCTCTCTAACTGAGCTCTGCCTGGGTTGAAGGTCACTGAGCTTGACTCATGTCCCTCATGGCATCTCTCTCTATACTTCTTAGGTGTTAAAGCTACATTTTCTCTTTTTCATTCTCTATCTCAGGTAACATTCCACATACATGCTGGCTATTATTAATTGTACACATGTTAATAATTATTCCATCATGCAAATACTTTGTAGTTATTTCAAGAGTAACCTAAGTCAGTACCGGTAATAAATCATTCCTCTTATGGACTACACTTCCATTCCGAAAGAAGTGTTTTTGAAGGCTGCATTTACTTAAAATATTAGTATTAATATGAATAGTAATAACTGCTATTATAACACATTCTGTCTTCTCACTGAAATGCCTATTTTCTTGCCCCTTTTTAGTTTACCAAACCAAGATTTACTGGTTCTCACATTGCTGCAGCAAAGCCAAATCTCAGTGTGGCAAGGATACCTTCTCAGGTTGAAGACCAGCCCAGTGCAGCAGTGTCTAGTGCCTCTATACCAAGCACCACTGTCTCTGTAAGTAATAGCATAATCTACGTTAATCTACGTTATTCTATGAAGACATGTTCCACGTTCCAAATTATTAAATGTTTTAAAAAAAAAAATAATAATAATATATATATATATATATATATATATATATATATATATATATATATATATACCAGAAAACCATACTGTAATAAAGAAAAAGCACTATAATATAGAATAAATAGATTTCATAAAAACTAGCATTCAAAAGTTTTGGGTCAGTAAGGTTTTTTATTTTATTTGTTTTATACATATTGATACTTTTATTGAAAAAGGAGGCATTCAATTTATCAAAAAAATCTCAGTATAGACATTTAATGTTACAAAAGATTTATATTCAACATATAATGTTGCTGTTCTTCAAACTTGTAAAGGATGGGTTGTTTTGTGCGCTCAACGGATGAACAGCATGGGAATGGAACAGGAGGGGAATATTTTCAAGGTTGAAAGTGATACAAACTAACACCACTGTCTCTTGGGAAAGCACGGAGAGAGTCTATCCCATAGACTTTTGAATACTGGTGTTTTTCCACTGGAGTGTAAACTAATTTAATGTTGCAGATTTGATGTAACCATTTTGGTGTAGCCTTTCTTAAGGTGCAGAATTCTGATGTCATATATTGCAAAACCTCGGAGATATTGTTAAATAGCAACTCATCTTTTTCTGTAATTATAACGAAGTGCACCCAATTGGGAGGGGGAGCGAGCCTGGCCAGTGTGCTTTCTCTCTCACTTGGAGGGTTATTCTTAAACCGCACCTAAATTTTAAAGTATAAAAAAGGGGTTTCTTTCAGTGACAGTGGAAGCTCAGCCGTGGGATAAGCACGCATCGCCCGGCATTCTCGGACGAGTGTTGGTCTTCTACTGAAACGGGCTCCCCAATCTTTTGAAAGTGAAGATGATGGCACGGCTCCGAGGTTGTACATTGGTTATAACACTTTGCTTGAAGTTTAGTTTTAGTGTATGCTTGAGTTTGTGTATTATTCATTCATGATTATTATCTTTTATCCATTTACTCATGATCATTCTCATATTATGCACTGGTTTATGATTATTATTCTTTGATGTGTTTATATTTGATTATCATTATTATTTTATGCATTTACCTATGATCATTGTCATTATTATTGATATCAGCTGTGTAACAACAATAAACAGTTTCATTGCTTGATTAGTATGGTGTACGGACCTTTTATTGGCACCTCCTCTTGCCTCACATTACTAAAACAAAACTTAATTCTGAAAAATACCACTGTCACATGGATGGACTTTGTTGTATTTTCTCTCCTCATGTTCCTTGACCTAGTTTCTGTCTCCCCTTCATTATGTTATTCAGTTCACCCATGTCTAGTTAATTTACTTATTTATCCCTCATTGGTCTGTCTACTTAAGTACTAGTCTGTTCAGTTTGTCTTGGTCCGTGTGTTACTGCCTTCCTCTGTGTGGATTACCTTTGTGTGGATTAATTAAAGACGGTTTACCCTTCATTTTCATATATGTGCGATCAACACAGTAAGCGTGACAACCACTGTAATGCAGTTTTATTAGGTATCAACCATTTTAACATTTTCAGCCAATACGTAGTAATGAATGTTTATGTTCAATAGAATGATTTCTGAAGGATCATGTAACACAGAAGACTGGAGTAATGATGCTGAAAATGTGTTCTTGCCACCATAGAAATAAATTACATTTCACAACTTTAAGTTGTAGTAATGTTTCAAAAAAAAAAAAATTTTATTTGTTTTTTTTTACTGTTTTTACTGTATTTTTGATCAAATGCAACCTTGGTGAGCAGAATAGGTTTCTTTTATAAACATTTGGACCCTAAACCTTTAAACTGTAGTATATGATTTAATCTAGGATGACAGCAGAGTCGGAGCGGAACTCCTGTCGGACAACATCTCCAGGACGCTATGCTCCATCTGACTAGAAAGTAAATTCTCAGATAACTGCTATGATGGCTTTTGTTCTACCCTCTTAAATGACGGAAGTTCTTGTGTTGTTCAATCTATACAGACTGTGCCTGTTCCCCGAATAGTGAGGTCAACATATAAATTTAATGCAGGATCTAGAAAAAATCTGATCGTGATTAAACCTCAAAAATGCAATTTCTAAAGCTTGGGCTCCTAAACATTAGATCACTCGCACCCAAAGCAGTTATTGTAAATGAAATGATCACAGATAATAGTTTTGATTTACTTTGTTTGACTGAAACCTGGCTTAAATCAAATGAATATTTTGGTCTAAATGAGTCTACTCCACCAAGCTACTGTTATAAACATGAGCCCCGTCAGACTGGTCGTGTCGGTGGTGTCGCTACAATATATAGCGATATTCTCAATGTTACTCAGAAAACAGGATACAGGTTTAACTCATTCAAAATACTTCTGCTTAATGTTACACTGTCAGATATGCAAAAGAAATAATACAAATGATAATACAAATGATGCGTTAGGACTTGCGTTTACTGACCTAATAAACTCTTTTGGAGTCAAGCAAAACGTCACTGGGCCCACTCATCGTTTTAATCATACGCTAGATTTAATTATATCACATGGAATTGATCTTACTGATATACAGTGGGTACAGAAAGAATTCAGACCCCCTTAAATTTTTCACTCTTTGTTATATTGCAGCCATTTGCTAAAATCATTTAAGTTCATTTTTTTTCCTCATTAATGTACACACAGCACCCCATATTGACAGAAAAACACAGAATTGTTGACATTTTTGCAGATTTAGAAGGAAAAAAAAAGAACTTAAATGATTTTAGCAAATGGCTGCAATATAACAAAGAGTGAAAAATTTAAGGGGGTCTGAATACTTTCCGTACCCACTGTAGATATCGTACCTCAAAGTGATGATGTTACTGACCATTTCCTTGTATCGTGCATGCTGCGTATTACTGATATGAACTATATGGCTCCGCGTTATTGTCTGGGCAGAACTATTGTTCCAGCCACCTGTTAGATTCTGGCAGAAACACTCCGTGTCCTTTTGCACAACTGATGTGCTGATGTATGCTGAATCTGCAGTAATGTAATGGAATATATCCTGAACTTTGGCCTGCTTGCTTGGCAAGCATAGTTCCATATTTAGATGATTTAGATGTCTGATGTGACCCTGTGATAAACTGATGAAGTAACTTCTTCTTTCTCTGTGTATATATATATCCCCTGATTCTTAATAAAAGCTGAGAGCTATGGTTAAACGGGACATCTGTGTCTTGTCTTTGATCATTGCCTCCTGGGTACCCGAAAAGGTTTCTCTTATTCTCACAACCAGACAACCGAACTGCAGATCTTGGTCTTGTTAAGATTTAATTCTAACAATTGGGGGCTCATCTGCAAAAGGGGGGAATCTCCCTACGAACTGGGAAAAGTGTCCCGAGATCGACAGGGATTCTTAACACGTGTCAAGGGATCAAAGAAGGACTTACAATAAATGGGGTAAGTATTTTTGCATATTTCTTGAGATATAAATACGGCGCTTACCCCTGTAGGATCCTAGAGGTATTCCGTAGAGAGAGGTATTCCGTAGAGAGATTCGCTAGTGGAATTAACTTTCCATTGTTGTGCACTTTGGCTGGCAACAGTAGGCAACTATTAGCGTGAAGAGTGATTGTATAAGCAGTACTGATCACACTGTATTTTTTGTTTGATCATGACAACGTATATACTTTCGCGCCAAGAAAGAAAAATTTTAATACTTATTGTTACATGCTGACGTATTGTGACTGAAAAGACGGTGTGTTACGGGCGATCAGGACGAAAGTTTTGTGAAAGCCCAACATAGAAAACACCCAAATAAAAGAAGGTGATTTAGGGGCGATCAGGACGAAAGTCTTGTGTAAGCCTAAATTATAGGAATATCACCCACGGTCACAATATAACGCATGTATCGTAGTCTGAGTTGAGCGGCAAAAGTGCAGAAGAAAAGAAACCGTAAATATTACACTACTAGCTTTTACTGCCTGTGAATTATTTGCTGCTATTCCGTTATTTTGAGACGCACAAAGTGAAAGATGGGAGGTTCAATATCAAGACCCCTACCGGGGAAAAACCAATTGATTTCATGTATAGAAATATTCAAGGATTCTATACAGAACTATTTATTAGTAATTTGGTGGGATGGTCAGAAAGTATGAAACCGAAGGCTCGTTTTCAGATTACATGATGCAAACGGCTAAAAGCCTAATAAAAGAGGGATGGGGTGATCTGCATTGGGATTACGATTATATGAATAAAAGTCTTGATTTTTGGCAAAACATGAAACAGGTCTGGGACAAAGGCCCAGAGAAACAGAAAGTAGCAGCTTATGTTGCTAGACAAAATAGTGAAGTGGAAAAACAGCCACCCTATAAACCACCTCAGCCTTCCACACCATCCGCACCGCCTAAAAACGAAACATCTATTACAGATACCGTAACTACCAAAGTTACCAAATCAAGCAACAGTAAAACTGCTGAAATACCTGAAACTGAAAGGGCGTTTGTTTGGATGAGATCAGGAAATGGGATAAATGTCAAACCAATAAAAATGACAGATATGGAGACAATCTGTAACAGTATGCCGTCTCTGCAAAATCCTGGAAAATTTGTATCCATACTGCAAACGCATACTAAATATGCCCACTTTACGGGCGCAGATTACAGGGCAGTTTTATTAAGAATGCTTGAAGGAGATGTGACCGAAGAAATGTTAATTAGTGAGTGTCAGTCATTAAAACATGACAATGATAAAATATCAGGTTCAGCCACCGCTCAAAACCCACATGAATTTCACTGGGAAAATGCAGAAAGCCATGATACTTTCTTTAAAGAGCTCAGAACCTTTTTAGAGAAGCGTGCAGGTAACAAACAAGACCTGTCATTCGCTGCAAATACGAAGCAGAAGCCTAAAGAATCTGCTGCAGAATTTTATCTAAAATTTAACAAGGAGTCTAAACTCCCAGTGAACGATGAAACAAAGGCGCTCTTTGTAAACACTTTCCTGAATAACATGCAGAGCAGACAGGCACAGTTAATCAGAATTACAATCACAAACCTGCTCGAAATGAATATTGAAGCTTTGGGGAAGCGAGTTAGGGAACTAGATTCATCTGAAGGTTTCACAGTCAAATCAGAAAATGCTATGTTTGCAAATAGTCAACCAGAAAAGAAACAGCATGACCCGAAGGCAGAAGTGAGACCGCGCTTGGCTCCGATGAGGAAACCAAGAATTGTGTGCTTTTGCTGCGGCCGTGAAGCTCATGTCTGGCGAGATTGCAGATCATGGAAAGGTCAGATGCAGGGAAAGCCTCAGGGATTCCAACCACCACGAGGGGGCAGACCCACATTACCTAGAGACACATATCCAGTGACATGGCATAAAGACAAGCAATAGGGATGCCCGCAGAGTACGGTCAGTTCCACTTTTCTAAACATGATGACGATTTACCTTATGTAACATTATTGGTGCATGGCAAATCACAAACGTTCCTTATGGATTCAGGAGCTGATGTGTCATCAATGGCAGATACATTATATGAGGGCCCTATTATGCAGACAATAGTAAACTCTGTGGGAATCACAGGAACTGACATTCCGTGTGCAGTAACACCCCCACTTGAAGTAAGAGTTTCGGGAATAAATCCATTTTTCCATAAATTTACGATTATTCCAGGGGCGCCAATAAATCTACTTGGATAAGATTTAATGCACAAATTGAACATGGATATTAAATTCACTGACAGTTATGTTGTGTTTTCCTTCCTATCCAGCTTACAGGTCTCAGTGGATCCAATGCCGATATGGGAAGAACCCACTGGACCCAAAGAAACCAAAAGTACACTCAGTACTGACATATCACAAGCCATGGAAACAATGGTTAACCCATCATTGTGGTCCAAATTTAAAGATGACACAGGTTTTATAGACATGGAACCATACAAAGCTAAATTGAAAACTAAAAAAACAGTCTACATCAAACAGCATCTGTTGTCTAAAGACAAGGAACTGGGCATCAAGCCACTGATTGATAATTTCCTCCAGCAGGGTGTCCTCGTGCCGACACATTCGCCGTACAATACACCCATAAACCCTGTGATCAAGGCTGATGGAAAAACATGGCGCTTGACACAGGATTTAAGGGCTATTAATCAATTAATAGCACCGCTAGCACCGCTAGCACCTATTGTGCCAGATGTTCCAACAGTTATTAATTCAATTCCATGTACACATAAATATTTTACGGTCATTGATTTGTGTGCAGCCTTTTTCTCCGTACCTGTACATCCAGAGACACAGCCTCTTTTAGCCTTCACCTATCAAGGACAACAGCTCACCTGGTGCCGCTTGGCCCAAGGCCTAGTGGACGCGCCTGCCATCTTCACGGCCGCGGTACAAAAAACACTCGCCAAAATGGCTGACTTGCCCTCTACAGTGTGTGTTTTACAGTACGCAGATGACATTCTGGTGTCAGGAGAGACGGAGAAGGACTGTGAGCAGGCCTCCATCATCGTCTGCAATGTGCTTGCTCAAGCCGGATTCAAAGCTTCAAAAGAAAAGCTACAGTGGGTCCAGTCCAAGGTATCATACCTGGGGCACATCATAATGCCAGGTCTACGAGCATTCTCTACAGACAGGGTCCAGATGATCAGGAAAATGAAGTCACCACGAACTGTGCAGCAGCTCCAAAGTTTCCTGGGACTTGTGAACTAATGCAGATCCTGGATACCCGAATGCGCATTACACGACAGACACCTGAGAAACCTGATTGATCACAAAGCTCCGCCTGGTATGCTGTTGAACTGGACAGAGGAAGCTGAACTACACTTCACTGCCCTGAAGCAAGCCATCACTGCAGCCCCAGCATTGGGCTTGCCAGACTATACCAGAGAATTTCATCTGCATGTGCGCGAAGCGGAGGGTGTGGCCATCGGCGTCCTGTTGCAACAACATGGTTGTACCTATAGACCATTAGCATACCTCTCAAAGAAACTGGACAATATAGTCACAGGTATGCCAGCATGCCTCCGTGCTGTGGCTGCAGCTGCTCTGATTGTACAGATGGCGGAGAGAATGGTGCTTTCACACCCTTTGATAGTGTACACCTCACATCAGGTAGGCGTCATTTTGCATAATATGCAGACACAACACATGACCGCACAACGACGTTTCGGGTACGAGGCAACTCTGTTGGCTACAAAAAACCTTACAATTCAACCAACTGCAGCAATTAACCCTGCGCTGTTGGGCATCATAGGTATGACTGACATGGTAAATAATGACATGGATCATGATTGTCTTGTTGAACTAACTTCCTCATGTTCTTCCAGGGCTGATCTTTCAGATACACTCCTGGATGGAGGGGAGCACATCTATGTGGATGGTTCATGCTCAAAACCTTTTGATGGCACATACCTTTGTGGCTATACTGTGATATCAGACACGGGAGAGGTACTAGAGGCTTTTGCCTTAGATCACAACTCAGCTCAGAATTGGTAGCACTAACATGAGCATGTGAGCTGATGGCAGGAAACGTGTGACAATATATACAGATTCAAAGTAGGCATGGGGGGTAGTCCACCATTTTGCAAAGACATGGGAAGCCAGAGACTTCAAAACTGCAGATGGAAAGCCCATAGCACATTCAAACCTGATAGGACAATTGACAAAAGCAGTACAATTGCCCTCCGAAGTGGCCATAGTAAAGGTGAAAGGTCACGCAACAGGTGATGATGAACAAGCTATAGGGAATAATAGAGCAGATGAGGCTGCAAAAGAAGCAGCTCAAGCACAGATCAAAGCACCATTTAATATGGAAAACAGAAGTCAAGTAGCCATGACTATGCATATAACTAATATACCTGATATTGACATCAAACTTTTACAGAGTCAACCAACACAAATCGATCTAGAACATTGGAGCAAAAATAATTGTGCTCCAGATGAAAAAGGGCTTTTGAGAGATGAGAAAGGAAGATTAGCACTTCCAAAGTTAGGATTGGTAATCCTTATTAGGCATTATCATGGTTTATGGCATTAAAGCTGTGCAAAGGTTGTACAAGTAATTAACCAATTATACTGTATTGCAGATGTACACAAAACTGCAAAGCTCGTTTTGGATTCATGCATCACGTGCGCAAAGGTAAATCCGCACAGACCAATCAAACATGATGCACTGCCTCATCCTGAAGCGCCTTTTCAGATGTTACAAATTGATTTCACTCACATGCCACCAATAGGAAACTTAAAGTATCTTTTGGTAATTGTTGACCGATTCTCAAAGTGGCCAGAAGCATTTCCATATGTCCTAAACTTTGGCCTGATTACCAAACAGACACAGCTCCATATTTAGATGATTTAGATGTCTATGTCTGATATGACCTTGTGATAACCAATGGTGTAACTTCTCGTTTCGTATATATACTCCCTGATGACTTAATAGATGCTGAGCTTTGGTTAAACGGGACATTTGAGTCTTGTCTTTAATCACTGCCTCCCGGGTACCCGAAAGGTTTCTCTTCTTTGTGCATCCGGACAAACCTGACTTCAGATCTCTGTCTTGTTAAGAGTTATATTCTAACAGTAGGTAAGATTATAGGTATTTGATATGACAAATACCTTATGTGTGGTATTGAATTAAACCTTATTTTTATTGCAATAATGTGATGAGGATGAATGTTGACTTTTAGCATCATAAGGCATGATTGTAACACTTTATAGAAATCTGCTAGGATATTTCCTCCATGTGACATATTTATTAGCAGGTAATGTATGCACGAAAAAAAGCCATGCTGGGCGGGGCTCCGCCCTACAAAGACAATGTATAGGTGAATAGGATGGACTCACATCTGTCCGATAAAACAGACACCCAGCTTTGCATGTTAGGTGGAAGAAAACGCTGAACTGGAAAACTTGGCTGCTTGGAAACTTTGGTCTCGCCTCACCTGCCTACAGACTTAACATCTAGCTGATCATCTCAAAGGACATCTCAAAGGACACTCTGTCCACGTCTGACCAAAGTAACTTGCAAAGCCTGCAGCGTAAGAACTTCAAAGCCTTGCCATTCGCACTGCCAGGAAGCCACCAATCCAAAAGAGGATTCCCGAGTGACGTCACGCGACCACGACACATCAGCGCGAAAGTCCGAGATTTCGCTCAAGAAGAACAGCCTTCAACTCAACTCAAAGCAAGTAAACAAACAAACAAACAATCTCTATTTGCTGAATTGAATTGAATGAACTTTAAAAGATAATGATAGTCGAGTCTTCTGTTTATGACGTCTTCAGGTCGTCTTTATTCTCAGGAAAGAGAATAGCCTTAAACTGTCTTCAAACTGCTTTCATCTTGCCAGAACGTGTGTATGTGTGTGTATGTGTTTTGTATTGTATCCTAGAATAGTAAATAAACTCTCAATTCATTTTTAATGAATAGTCTGGTGCCGTGATTTTCAAATCATAAATTATTTGCAAAAGATCGTGTTACCTGTTGTTCATAGATTTCCCAACCAATCCTGTATTATTATCGTATCCACGAGATAAACGGAAATGCTAAAATATACCGTATTAATACTCGCTGGTCAAATCGTTCATGAGGAATAAATTATACATTTTTGATTAATATCAATTAATCAGATCAAAATCAAATTTCTACGATTTGATTCCCTAAAGCTAAAATTATAAATAAAGGCTAAATTCCTTACACAGGCATACAGCAATGAAGTAAAACAGTATAAACCTATACACAACTATCCTACTGATAGATTTTGAATATAACTATACTATATATAAAAATGTTTACCTATACATAAGCTAAAAAATACAAATTATACGAATCCTTCAGATAAATACTGTACATGTGCAAAGAGAAACATTGTGAGTCAGCAGCTGGCTGGGGAACAGTGCAGGATGATTTGTAGTGCATGAGCATGTAAACATACATATATTACTGAGTCTTTTGTGGGGTTGTGTACACACAGCAGTGTGTGTGAAAAGTGTCTAGAGCGCATAGAGGAGGAGAGTGTGCTACTACAGGTGGTTTGTACAGGCCCACTCACCTGTGTGTAGCACACTTCGATTGCACAAAAAAAAAAGTTTCATATGGTCTTTTTGCTTCCGGCTTCGCTACTGTTCGGACGCTCCTGCTTATTGCTCTGCGCTTCGCTCCCTATTTATGCACTTTTCTCAGATTTCTTTAAGATTTTAACTTCAGCATATCAGCACAGTGCTCAAACAACACAGTTTTTAGAAAAAGGAGACTCTTTGCCTCTCACTGCCAGCAGTTTACATTCCGGAGACGGAAAAACACAGCTGCCTACATTCAAACAGATGGGAAAGAAAATGCCCCTTGTGGAATCTACTTGCTGCATGTACTGCCACAGACTTCTACAAAGGATTGCGGTTCTTGAAACAAAGTTACTTGCTGGACCTCCAAAACAGGTGGAACACACAGCAGATCACCATCACAGACCCCCTCAGCATACAGCTGGTGAGTCCTGTGAATCTAGTGAATCTCAACAGTTTATACAATGTGTAGAAGAACAAGCTGATCGACAAACTAATCGATGGCACAAACAGGGAGCGAGACCCAAAGGCACTCGAGACATCAGATTGTCACGAGTATCTCGTATTGCTGCCGTAGCATCCTCTACCCCAGATACGGCTATGACAAGACTTGTAAACACTGGCATTCTACAACCCCCTATACATCTTGAGAACCGATTTGAAGCATTAATGAATGTGGGTGAGGAATCCCCAAATGTGACAAAACATGGATCGTATCAGCCAGCAGCTAACATCGCTACTAACAGGCGCTCGAGGTCGAGCAGACAGCGGCACTCAGCTCAGAGCGCAGCCGAGCCCAGGACTCTGATAGTGGGCGACTCTATTATCAGAAACATCAGTAGCAGGACTACAACTACATGCTGCTTTCCTCAAGCAACCGTCTCTGATGTGAACAAGGAACTTCAGAACATTCTGATGAAGCACAAGACTGCAAATAGAATCATCATCCATGTGGGGAAGAACAATATTCGTAAAGAGCAGTCAGAACTGCTTAAGAAGGACTTCAGTGAACTCTTTGAAACACTTCAAAGACTTGAAGTTCAGTCATTCATCAGTGGACCACTCCCAGCAAGAGGAACTAACATGTTTTCACGGCTGCTTGGGCTGAATACATGGCTACAAAGAACCTGCAGTACAAAAGGAGTCAACTTCATCGACAACTTCAATATTTTCTGGGGCCATAGACAACTGTTTAAACTGGACGGCTTCCACCCAAACAAACTTGGTGCAAGAGTCCTAAAGGACAATATCTATTTCTCCCTCCGTCATCCTTCAGTGGTGTGTGCCAATCCACTCGGCCTCAATGGCACACACACACCTGGACAGAGTATGAGTGACCACAGGACTTTAAGTCATCTTGTGGTTGACACATTCCACAAGGACACTGATAACACCACGCAGCCAAAACAAACTTTCCTCATGGAAACTATCCCGGCTGAGCCCTCCCCAACGAGCTCTTCACAGACAGACTGTGACGTACTACAACAGCTCCAAGACTCAGCACCCAAGGACAACTATCTGGAAAACAGCCAGGGAAGCCAGGACAACATTTCACAGCCACCGGAAACACCAGAGCCAGAGCCCATCTCACCAGACACACTATCCCTCTCTCCAGAATCTCCACTTCTAAGCTTCTCACAGAAAATGGAGGAACTGGTGTATGCTGGGACCAAACTCTCCCACTCGTTCACTGCAAGCCCCCAGATATCAACTAAAAAACTGGCGGGCCCCACAACCACCAAAGACTGCGGGCCCAGCTCTCCCTCCTCCTCCTGTGAGAGCTCTCCGACCGCTACCACAACGCCAGGCCCAAACCCTCCTCCATCGGCTGTAGGTGAACCAAAAACAACTGATAACAGCTCTCAGTGATATGTGTCGGGTCCCCGCTATATTAGCAGCAACACTCACAATTGTTTACAGAACAAGCGGGAACCCAGTGTGCCTGTAGCCTTCTATATTTCTGTTTTATCACGTGATAGAAAGTCTAAGGCCTTCTCAAGCCGTATGGCTGACCCATCTAATCTGCGGCCTATAATGCGTCAATCTGAGATTGCTGTAGAGACAAAATGTAATTCCATCAAATTAGCATTTTTAAACATTCGTTCACTAAAAAATAAATCATTTCTGATCAATGATCTTATAACCACAAACAACCTGGATTTTATGTTTCTAAATGAAACATGGCTTGAAGACAGCTGCAGTGCAACAGTCCTCAATGAAACAGCCCCTCCTAACTTTCACTTTACGAGTGTCTGCAGGACTGTTAGGAGAGGTGGAGGTGTAGCTGCTCTATTTAAAGATTTTTATCAATGCTAGCAAGTGTCATTTGGTCAGTATTTGTCCTTTGAATATCTAGGTATTGTGCTGAAAGGTGCTCCACCCATTCTGTTTATCGTTATTTACAGGCCTCCAAAATACTCTCCAGACTTTGTTGAAGAGTTCACAGAACTGTTATCAATGATTTCCTCAGAGTTTGACTGTTTTACTATTGCAGGGGATTTTAATATTCACATAGATAATGCAGAAATCAAAACTGCAAAAGAAATTATAACTGTCCTAAACACTTTTGATCTGACCCAGCATGTGCATGAACCCACACACAATCGTGGACACACTCTAGATTTACTCATCAGTAGAGGTCTAAACATTTCATCCGTTGTTATTAAGGATGTAGCACTATCTGATCACTTCTGTATTTTCTTTGATATATTGATCTCTGTTACCACTGAATCTAGATCTGTCTCTGTCAGAAAGAGATGCATTAACGAGAACACTAGTGCGCTATTTATGAAGGCTATATCTTTAACACCAAGCATTCCTGCAGACTCTGTTGATCTTCTCCTGGATTCTTTTAACTCAAAAGTTAAGAATGTTATTGATGATATTGCTCCGGCAAGGGTCTGCAAGAAAAATGGCAGACAAAAATCACCATGGAGAAAATCAACAGCAGTTCAGAGTATGAAAAGACAATGCAGAAAAGCTGAGCGGATGTGGCGGAAGACAAAACTTGAAATTCACTATAGCATCTATAAAGACAGCCTTCATGCTTTCAATGTGGCACTAGCCACAGCTAGACAGACCTTCTTCTCAAACCTTATAAACAGTAACTTAAACAACTCTCGCACTCTTTTTGCTACTGTGGAGAGACTGACAAACCCCCCAAGTCAGATTCCCAGTGAAATGCTCTCCGACAGTAAATGCAATGAGTTTGCTTCCTTCTTTTCTGAGAAGATCAATGATATCAGAAAGGAGATTGGCATATCTACTTTTGCACAGGTCACACAGATTCGACCGCAATTTCAAAAAGAAGTGACTATGTCTGTTTTTGAAGAAATTGATTGCAAAATTTTGAAAGAAATAGTACAGCACCTTAAATCATCAACCTGCTATCTTGACACACTTCCCACATCTTTTTTCAAAAGTGTGCTTCACTGTTTAGAAGCAGATCTCTTAGAAGTGGTGAATGCTTCACTTCTTTCTGGGACTTTCCCAAACTCCCTGAAAACTGCAGTTGTTAAGCCCCTTCTGAAAAAGCGCAATCTTTATAACACAATGTTGAAAAACTATAGACCAATATCAAATCTTCCGTTCATAGGTAAGATTATTGAAAAGGTAGTTTTTAATCAACTGAACAACCACTTAAACTTAAATGGATACCTGGACAATTTTCAATCTGGTTTCCGAGCACATCATAGCACAGAGACAGCACTCATTAAGATAATAAATGATATTCGCTTCAATTCTGATTCAGGCAAAATATCAGTTCTGGTTCTACTAGATCTTAGTGCTGCGTTTGACTCTGTTGATCATAACATACTCCTAGAGAGACTGGAAAACTGGATCGGGCTTTCTGGGATGGTACTCAAATGGTTCAGGTTATACTTAGAAGGGAGAGGTTATTATGTGAGTATAGGAGAGCATAAGTCTAAGTGGACATCCATGACATGCGGAGTCCCACAAGGCTCAATTCTTGCACCGCTCTTGTTTAGCCTGTATATGCTCCAACTAAGTCAAATAATGAGAAAGAACCAAATTGCCTATCACAGCTATGCTGATGATACGCAGATTTACCTAGCCTTATCTCCAAATGACTACAGCCCCATTGACTCCCTCTGCCAATGCATTGATGAAATAAACTGTTGAATGTCCCAGAACTTTCTTCAGTTAAATAAGGAGAAAACTGAAGTCATTGCATTTGGTAACAAAGATGAAGTTATCAAGGTGAATGCATACCTTGACTCTAGGGGTCAATCAACTAAAAACCAAGTCAAAAATCTTGGGGTGTTTCTGGAGTCAGACCTTGGAGAAATGTGTTCATGCCTTCATCACCAGCAGGGTGGATTATTGTAATGGTCTCCTCACCGGCCTTCCGAAGAAGACCATTAGACAACTGCAGCTCATCCAGAACGTTGCTGCCAGGATTCTGACTAGAACCAGAAAATTTGAGCATATTACACCAGTTCTCAGGTCCTTACACTGGCTTCCAGTTACATTTAGGATTGATTTTAAAGTACTTTTACTCGTTTATAAATCTCTAAATGGCCTAGGACCTAAATACATTGGAGATATGCTCACTGAATATAAACCTAACAGACCACTCAGATCATTAGGATCGAGTCAGTTAGAAATACCAAGGGTTTACACAAAACAAGGGGAGTCCGCTTTTAGCTATTATGCCGCCCACAGTTGGAACCAGCTTCCAGAAGATATCAGATGTGCTAAAACATTAGCCACTTTTAAATCCAGACTCAAAACTCATCTGTTTAGCTGTGCATTTGTTGAATGAGCACTGTGCTACGTCCGAACTGATTGCACTATGTATAATCACTTTCTATTCTTAAATGTTTTAAATTCTTTTAAAATCAATTTTTAAATCACTTTGTTTTTATTATTGTGATTTATTATTATTTTTAATCTCTTAAATCAATCATATCGTTTTAAAAGTTTAAACACAAGGCTGAAGTAAGTACTGTGATGGTAAAGAGAATGTGGGCAAAGAAAGACAAGTGTGTTGGTTAAAGTAGGAGCTCAATTTGTTTGCTTTAAGATGGTCAAAGTAAGTAGGGGGTGAAGTAGTGGAATAGTTAGGTGTTTTGGAAGGTTTTTCCACTTAGTGTGGAAGAGTTTGAACAAAGCTTGAGAATGTTGTTTTTTAAATTCCTTGTTTTTATTGTTGTGATTATTATATTTTAATGACTATTTGACTTCCTTTTATGTAAAGCACCTTGAATTACCACTGTGTATGAAATGTGCTATATAAATAAACTTGCCTTGCCTTGCCTTGCCTAGTAAGGTTGGGGGGGGGGGGGGGGGGTGTTTGGAGGTGGGGTGAGATGGTCCATGTTTCAGGAGGTAGGGGGTTTGTATGGGGGTTCAGAGAGGGGCGGGGTGATTTGAGTTCAGGGCTCTCACAGCCTGGGGGAAGAAGCTGTTGAGCAGTCTGGCAGAGCGGGCTCTGATGCTCCGGTACCGTCTTCCTGATGGTAGGAGCTGGAAGAGACTGTGGGAGGGGTGTGTGGAGTCCTTCACGATAATATTGGCTTTGCTGGTGCATCGTGCAAGGAAAATGTCCAGGATGGAGGGGAGAGGGACACCGATGATCTTTGCAGCTGTGTTCACTGTCCACTGGAGGGTCTTGCGGTCTGCTGCGGTACAGTTCCCGTACCAGACAGTGATGCAGCTGGTCAGCACACTCTCAATGGTGCCCCTGTAGAAAGTGGTGAGGATGGGTGGAGGGAGACTTGCTCTTTTCAGCCGGCAGAGGAAGTGTAGGCACTGTTGTGCCTTCTTGGAGAGTGACATGGTGTTGGTGGTCCAGGTGAGATCCTCTGTGATATGCACCCCCAGGAATTTAGTGCTACTGACTCTCTCCACGGTTGAGCCGTCGATGGTCAGTGGGGGGTGATCAACGGAGTTTCTCCTGAAGTCCATCACAACCTCCTTTATCTTACTCACATTGAGGGACAGGTTGTTAGTGCCACACCATTTTGCCAGCTGTGCCACTTCCTCTCTGTAGTGCATTTCATTGTTGTTGCTGATGAGACCTACCACTGTTGTGTCGTCAGCAAACTTGATGATGTGGTTGGAGCTGGACTTGGCAGTGCAGTCGTGGGTCAGCAGCGTGAAGAGCAGCGGGCTGAGCACACAGCCTTGTGGGGCACCTGTGCTCAGTGTGGTAGTGCTCGAGGTGTTGTGGCCGACACGGACTGACTGAGGTCTTCCGGTTAGAAAGTCCAGAATCCAATTACAGAGGGAGTTGTTAAGGCCCAGCAGGTTTAGTTTATTTATGAGCTGTTGTGGAATTATTGTGTTGAATGCTGAGCTGAAGTCAATGAACAGCATTCTAATGTAAGAGTCTTTATTTTCTAGGTGGGTAAGAGCCAGGTGTAGGGTGGAGGAGATTGCATCGCCCGTAGAGCAGTTCGGACGGTATGCAAACTGGAGCGGATCGAGTGTGTTGGGGAGGCTGGTTTTGAACAGGTTTTGAATATGAACTGGTTTTGAATATGAACAACCATTTATGTGCATATGGAAGATTAGAGGTGATTATAACCCTCTCTAAAAATGGCAGAGAGGTCTGCCGGGGAAACATGGGCTCTAAGGCTATACCGTGGAATTTACACATATGGGATCCACTTGGGTCACTACCTATGGAACCCAGCCCACTACCGGTTCTCATGGACCCAGCTAGCAGGGAAAGATCTCAGAACTTTGGCTAACATTCTGTACAGGTTTGGTTGATGTTTTAGAGAAATGTAATGTTCAAAAAATGTTTTAAGAATATTTCTCATTTCAGATAATGTTCCTATAATTAATAACAAAGCTAGAACATTTGACCTGCAACATTTTAAGGATGTTTTGTGGATGTTGTTCAGGTAACAGATTATACAATGTTCTCAATAAAACATTGGCACAATGTTTCAAGATAACAAAGGAAGAGCATTCTCTCAGCCACATTAGGATAACGTTATAAGGATGTAATTGAGGCCTGAGATGGTGTAATGTTTTTTTTATAAAACGTTTGGGAATGTTCTTGTGTTTACAAAGCTACACTCTAAAAAAATATGGTTCTTTAAAGGTTCTTTACAGATAGAAACAGCTCTTTTTAGAACCATATCATCCTGAAGAACCTTTTAAATGCTGAGACGGTTCTTTGCTTTAGAGTTTAGGGTTATTTTTCCCTGCCCTTTCGTTTTTCAAATTTGTAACTGTCAAAACCGCATAATTACTGGTTTTCTGGAGCCCATGACAGACTTTCAACACACTCTTAAGAGGTAAATTATTAATTTCTTAAAATTTCTATAAATTCAAATTATAACTAGTTTCATGCTAATCATGTCTTTTTCTCTTTTTAGTTTAACAGAAAATGTATGTGACCAGCTCTGTTCAGTTAAAGATAAATACTTTCTCTTCACTATGTAAGTCGGCCTAAATGTTGACATCTTGACATTTCCATCCAGCATTTTTTTTATGTGATATTCCAAAATTCACATAAAAGTAGGTAAATGGCAACACAGCTAGTGACTACAGTACGTACGTACACACACACACACACACACACACACACACACACACACACACACACACACACACACACACACACACACACACACACACACACACACACACACACACACACACACACACACACACACACACACACACACACACTCTCTCTCACATGGCGGGATCAGCCCCAGGACCATCAGGGACCACCTATAAAGTCTATAAATGCTGTCCACTGCTGCTGAGGAGGCTCTCAAAGCTCCTACGAACACTGTGGAAGAAGAAGTTGGAACCCGGGCTCTGGACTCTCGCTGAGGGCTGCTTTGTGCCAAAAGAGCTTAATTCCACAAGACTTGACCAGTTTCGTGAGATTTCCCTGCTGGACGTAGAGGGGAAAATCTTCTGGTCTATCGTCGCCAAAAGGCTAACAACATACCTGCTCGCCAATGAGTTCATCGATCCCAGTGTCCAAAAAGGAGGAGTACCGGGATATTCCGGCTGCCTGGAGTATACAGCAGTGATTAGCCAGCTCATTAACGAAGCCAAGAGTAATAACAACACACTCTCTGTCGTTTGGCTGGACCTCGCCAAAGCTTACCCAAGCGTCCCACACCAGCTGATCCAAAAGGCATTGGATCATTACCGAGTTCCATCAGAGGTAGTTGAGCTTGTAATGGCACACATGGACGCGCTGCAGATGAGGTTCACCGTGGGAAGTGTCACCACCAAATGGCAAAGGCTCGAGAAGGGCATTATGGCAGGATGCACGATTTCCGTGGCCCTGTTTATAGCGGCTATGAATCTGTTGCTAAAGGCAGGAGGAACGCAGTGCAGAGGCCCGAAAGCAGACGACGGCACGAGACATCCCGCTTTGTCGAGCTTTCATGGACAACGTGACTGTAATGACTCCATCTATCCAGGGGACACAGTGGATCTTGAGCGAACTGGAAAAGATGGCAACATGGTCACGTCTGCAGTTTAAACCGGAAAAGTCAAGGAGCCTCAGTATCTTGAAAGGGAAGCTAACAGGAAACATCTTCAACATCCAAGGCTCTAAGATCCCAACAATCCAAGATCAAAGGATCCGATGCCTTGGAAAGCACTATGATAGCTCCCTAAAGGACAGTGGCAATCTCACTAATACCAAGGCCCAGCTGAACACCTGGCTTAAGGCAATCGAGCACAGCCAACTACTCGGGAGGTTTAAAGTCTGATGTTTTCAGTATGGCATCATATCCCGGCTGCAATGGCCCTTCCTACTTTACGACTTTCCCGTGTCTCAGGTGGAAGGAATGGAAAGACTGTGCAGTAAGTTCTTGTGGAAATGGCTGGGAGTTCCCCCATCATTCAGCGCAATTAACCTGTACAGCAAGACCTCCAAGCTTCCCTTGCCAGTTTCATCTGTGGTCGAGGAGTTTAAAGTCGCCAAGGCAAGGGCAGTCAGTACACTACTCTCATCTGAGGACGGGAAGGTAAGACACGCAAGCAAGACCATCAAATGCGGTAGAAAGTGGAAGCCCCAGCAAGCCGTGATGGAAGCAGAATTCCACTGGAAACACCAGGAAATCGTGGGCGTGGTATGCCAGGGACGCCTGGGCCTTGGACATTATAGTGAGAAGAGGTGGAGCAGGGCTGATGCTAGAGCCAGAAGATGTCTCGTGGTGCAAAGAGTCCGTGAGGCAGCAGAGGAGGAGCGTCAGGTGAAAGTGATCGAGCTTGCCTCTCAGGGTCGATGGACGCAGTGAGACCAGGCACAGGAGCGACCGCTGTCCTGGAAGGAACTCTGGCAGATTGACCAAGGGAGGTTGAGCTTTCTCCTGCGCTCGGTGACTGACCTGTTGCCAACACCAAGAAACATAAAGATCTGGGGTGGAGAGGAAGATCCATCATGCAACCAATGTGGAGCATTCTGCTGTACACTGAACCATATTTTGACTGGTTGTCCAAAGGCATTGGCAGAAGGGCAATACAGATGGAGGCACGATAAGGTCCTCATGGAGATCGCCAAATGGGTGGAACAGCAGCGAGTAAAAGCCAATAACAAGCAGGCCCATCTCCCCAAAGCCATAACCTTTGTGAGGGAAGGAGACAAAGCTCATAAGACCGGCATGGTGGTCAACAACCCACCCTCTTCCTTGCAACGAGCCTCTGACTGGGAGTTGAGTGTGGACCTGAAGAGGAAGCTTGTCTTCCCACAGGACGTGGCAGTGACCTCCCTTCGACCAGATATGGTCTTGCTATCCAGGAGCACAAAAACCATCATAGTTGCCGAGCTCACAGTGCCCTGGGAAGAAAGGCTAGCCACGTCCCACCAACTGAAAAAAGCTAAGTACCAGGACCTGGTCGACGAAGCTGTTGTAAAAGGGTGGCACGCAACCAGCTACCCTATTGAAGTTGGCTGCCGCGGGTTCCCAGCAAAATCAGTGCGCTATTTCCTCCAGAGGGTGGGCCTGGAGACGAAACAGCTGAAAAAAGCCACCAGGGACATAGCCGAGTCCAGCTCAAGATGGCTGTGGCTGAAGAGAGCCCACAGTTGGAACCCTTCTGCAGGTAAAGGCTAGTTATAGTCTTCGCTGCCCCACTCAGGCAAGGTGTTCAGGTTAAGGGGCGAAACATCTGAGACCTTGAGATCCCTGCTGACGATGCAGAAGGTTTTCAACAATGTGGATGCTCCAAGGAATACCATCTCGGAAGAAGATCTGCATCACTTTAGTTCCTACAGTTGCAGCTTGTGGCAAAGCATCTTTGATGTTTACTTCACCTTTTTCTTCAATCAAGTTTTCGCATAAATTGGAAGTGTGGGTCTTATTTCAGCTACATCTATCCCCAGCCTGTGTTACAACTCATCCCGGGTTAGGTTGCAACAAAGTAACTCTTTGTATTTGACATTAACTCACACAATCTGTGATCATGCAGTACACATCCAAGTGAGTTGTATTTGTAGTAGACAAATGTGGCTACCATATATCAAAGTTTGAGAGATCTAGCACAAACAACCACTGAGTTACTGATGCTCAAACAAAAAAGTGTTACTTTCCCCAATCTCTCCTACAGGAGACGAGAAGTGCTGATTGGGCCACGGTAGATTGCCGTTTAAAACCACCAATCACTGTGTACTTTTCTTGTGACGTAAGATCATTTGAAATCGACGAACCGCGCAAACGGTTGTTGAAGAAATTGTTGTAAAATGTTTGTGGTCGGGATGGTCTTATCTGACGGAACTAAGTGAGTACGGACTCGGAGTCTTTTACATTCAAACGTGGCGGAATCGGACACAGAGGTGCTGGAACATGTTTTACTCGCTGGCAAGTTACAGTGCGTGGACCAAACAACAAACCTGTATCCTGGTCAGCAGAGGGCCACACATGGGCCATAACTTGCCCAAGTCTCAACCAAGTTAATTACCCATAACTGGCCCTGAATTGGGCCAGTTATGGCCCATGTGTGGCCCTTGTCTGGAATCCAGACCTGGTCCACACTAGGACCGTAAGTCATGAAGAGAGCCCACAGTTGGAACCCTTCTGCAGGTATGTGGGCCAAGCAATAGCTGATTGTGTGGGCCAGAGCTGGGCCAGAGAAAAATTGCTATGTGGGCCGGAGCTGGGCCAGAGAAAAATTGCTACGTGGGACCATACCTGTATGACCATAGCTGGCCCTATTCTGGCCCAGACAGCAACATAGTGTTGGCCTAGATCCGGCCCGCGTGAAATCCATGCGGGCCAGATGTAGGCCGGATCTGGGCCGACACTGCTTGCTGTCGCGGGGTCCTAGACGCTGGACCAGATGAGTTCCACATGTCAGCCTCAACAAAACCATAACCAAGCCACTTGATACACACCCCTCCCAGATGAATAGTCACAACAACGACAATATTCTGAACAAATATTTAATCATGTTTAATCAGCAAACCAAGTTGAATGAATCTCACACCTAACATACAGCATTATGGTCAGTTCACACTTTCACAAAAGTTATAAAAAACATGCTTAATTGTTTTGCTTGGTCAGTGTGTTCACCGGAGTAGGCTATTAATAATAAACATGTACTAAACATACTTAGACTCGTAGCATTCATCATGTTACAGTGTACACTCATATTACTTTTATTGTTTTATATAGAGCATGAAAACATCATCGCGCCGTAAGAAATTTAAATACAATGAATTGCCCCTCATATTAAAAATGTTTTACACGATTTCAAACATTGTAGTCAGGAATTATAGTTTGGGAAAAACCCAACTATGATTTTGTAGTCATATAGTATAGTATGTATGATTTTATAGTAGCCTATGACATGACTCTCATGACACAGACTCAAGCATGCTTTGTACAATAAAAGGATGTACTTTGTACTATAAAAATGATATTTTATATCTGAGAAACTAATTATTATTGTTTAGCACGCTATTAAAATATATTTGTGAACAGAGTATTAATAATAAACATGGTCTAAACATTCTTAGACGCGTAGCATTCATCATGTTGTCGTTTGGGAAAAACCCAACTAACTGTTTAAATCTGTTCAAGTTTATGACACAATAACACGGTAACTAATGCAAAAAAGAAACATAACTTACTCATCAGATCGATCTCCTCTTCTGGATGAAATCGTGTTCTTCTTTCGAGGGAAATCCTTTCTTTACTCAGCGTGAACAGTAACAGTAGCTGCGATGAGGACCTCCGCTCTTTGTTTTGGGCGTTTACACGCGCTCACGCACCACGTGGCTATTTACATATGAACGGCGCGAGCAGGGCGTGGGCGTGAACTCATTACAGATAATGAGTCAGACGGGAAAGATTGAACATCGTGTTGGTTTCATACGGATTACTTCATCACAGAATGTTTGTTTTCGATAGGACTTACTTCATTTCAAAGTAAACACTTCAGGCTTTCTATAGATATAACTCCCATGTCTCTGTGTTGAGTAGTCGCTGAGTTACAGTTCATTTTAGTGACGCGTTTCTCAAAACAGTTTGCGGAGACGGAGAAGACAGAGAGCACACCCTGTTTATTTTCTTATTTCTCCAAAAGCACAAAGTTGTGTTGTTATTGTGAGTGTATTCAAAAAAGTAGACACTTAACAGTTTCGATTGATGTATAACACTTATTTGTGTGACCAAAATCAACAGAGTATTTTTAGTGTCTTTTGCACTGATCTTAAAAAAAACGAGTTGGTCTCGCCGGCGATACAGCCGACCCCAGAGAGTTAAATTGCTTTCAACATTTATCATTGTAGGCCCCATCTGATGAGGAAGAATGTCTCAAGGTTACGTATGTAACCCCAGTTCCCCGAGGGAATGAGACGCTGCTTCGAATGCTTTGGGAATACCTTCAGCGTGACCACGCTCTGAATCACGTGTGCAATCAGACCAATGGATGGTAGAGACGTCACGGGCGGGGTGACATAGAGACCAGGAAGCATAAAAGCATGTGCGGTGGAACCGGCGTAAGCTTCTAGGAATGAAGCAAGCCAGAAGTGTGGCCCCGAGACGCAGCGTCTCGTTCCCTCGGGGAACTAGGGTTACATACGTAACCATGAGAGGACTCGAGGCTATGGAATAGCATCCTAATCCAGCATAAGCTTCTCTGGCCATAGGCCTCAGCCTCTGTGCACCGTGAAGGAAACATGTAACTAGGGGGTGTCTTCCCACTGACTTCGCCACGTAGACCTTTAGGGTGGAGGGGGTCAACCCTGCGGAGAAATGGGCCTGCAGGAACTCCAGAACTGTACCAACTGGGCAGTTGACTGGGTCAAGCTGGCGGTCTCTGCACCAAGAAGTGAAAGCTTCCACTTCAAGGCGAACAGTTTCCTCGTAGAGGGAGCTCGGGGGTTGGAGGATGGTCTCAACAGCCTTGGTTGAGAGACCGGAAGCTACAAGATGTGCCCCCTCAGGAGTCACATCCATAATTTCCACTGCTCCGAGTAAGCTAACCTCCAGGAACAATATGATTGGGTTCGCTGTAACACACTGACGAGCCTTGTTTTTCCTCAGGCTGTGGTGGACGCTGTTCTGGCCATCAGGAAACCCAACGAGCCCATCGACCTCTACATGGTGGAGATCATGGAGATGAAGCACAAAACTGACAGTGATACACAGTAAGACCTTCCTCTCTTCTCTTGTGTGCACTTTAGGCTTCGTTTATATATCTTATGGATATCTTAGGAGTAGTTCACTCTGAACCGAAACCATTACATTCGCATGAAAAATGTCCTTGTCCTTCCTTGTTTCCTTGGAGCAAAGAAAAAGTGTAACGTTTACAACTGCAGTCATATGTTAGTCGTTCTGTGTTTAATGCTTAGGCTGATCAGAGGGCTGGTGTTGGATCATGGAGCCAGACATCCTGACATGAAGAAGAGGGTGAAGACTCTTTTATTCTCACTTGCAATGTTTCCTTGGAATACGAGAAAACGTAGGTTTCGCTAATGTTCATATTTATTTACTGTGTACCCTCCGCCTGAGAGAGGAGATCACTCCTGACGGAAATCTCCACAGAGAGCCGCCGAGAAGGGAAATCAGGTCCGAGCGTACTCGGCCCGGCCAGAACGGGGCTCTTTTGCCCATCCGGCGCACTCTCTGCAGAACTCTCAGGAGCAGAGCGATCGGGGAAAGGTGTACAGACAAAGCCTCAGCCACGTCTGTACCATGGCATCCGGCCAAAAGTAACCACATTGTACGCAGCTGCCATCAGATTCAGCAGTCCTTAAATTTCTTGGCAGTGAGTGACTGGCCTTCTTTCACCCTCTTGACTGTCGTGAGGGTCAACTCGAACCGAGCAGGGGACACACGTGCTTGCATCATGGTCGAATCCCACACCACGCCGAGATAAGTGGACCTCTGTAATGTAGAAAGCACACCTTTCTTGGCGTTTAGTCTTAAACCCCAGCTCTTTCATGTGAGCGAGAATGACATCTCGATGTTGAAATCACCATATGCTCTAATTGAGCTAATATCAACCAATTCATCAATGTGGTTGAGTATGCGGATGCCCTGGGATCACGGAGGAGCCAGAGCAGCATCCACACACTTCGTGAAAGTGTGGAGTGAGAGTGCAAGGCCAAAAGGAAGAACTCGGTGTTGGTAAGCTTTTGCCCCCAAAAGCAAACCTCAGGAACTTCCTGTGATGAGGAAGGATGAAGACATGTGCACCTTTTAGATCAATCGTCACAAACCAGTCCTCGGACTTGATCTGAGACACGACTTGTTTGAGTGCGAGTGTGCTGAACTTCAGTCACCTGACTGAGCAGTTCAAATGATGCAAATCTAAAATAGGACGCAACCCTCCATCCTTCCTCGGAACGGTGAAGTACCGGCTGTAGAACCTGGACTCTACTACGTAAGGAGGCACCATCTTGATGGCCTCCTTCCTCAAAAGAGTAATACTTCTGTTCCATGACCAGAGCCTGCACAGGACCCACCAGAGTGGGGAGTTAGAACCGAACTGGATTCTATAGCCTCACTCTACAGTGTGCAGGACCCACCGGGACACGTTTGGCAGTAGTTTCCATGCTGCCAAATAGTCTACTAAGGGAATCAATCTCTCGAGACTGGCCTCTGGTATACTTAGAGCCAGAGGCGGACAATCCAGGGTCAGAAAGTAAAAGTCCTGCCATATTTTTGTTCCACCCATGAACTCAGCAGCTGATTTCACCAGAGGAGGAACCAAGTCATTCCTTTCGTCACAAGCAAGTCTCAAGTCAAAGCCCAAGTCTTCAAAGAGTTAAAGTTAATTAGATAATTAAGTGTCTAATTAAATGATGATTGTGCATTAGTGATGAATCAGATATTAATGTTTTAATGGTTAAAATGATGCCACCATCACAAAGATCAGTGTTTGCTTTAGTTGGGTTCTTGGCCTTTGACTCCTGTGTTAGATCTCTTTTTGCAGCAATACGTGTTGCTGTAAAGTACAGAGATCAGGGCTGCACAATGAGCAACCATGCTTTTACAGCTGTACTGATTGTATTTTTTTTTATGTTTAGGTTTTGAGAAATCAACCCTGTGAAACAGCATGCAAGGAACTTGCTCTAATAGTTATGAGGAATTCATTTGAAATCTACGGTTTTTAATGCTTATAAACACTTGAACTCTTCTGGTATTTAGACGCACGCAGACATAATGAACCAGTATATGAATCTCAACAATGGTGACAACCAACAAAATTCTTCATGCTGCAATGTATGCTGGGTAAGACCATAGTAAAAACTCCCATCATGCACTGCAGTATGAATTATTATTGTCCCCACCATTGAGGATCATATGATAAGTGTTCATGTCTAAAAGCCTGAGCTGATGTAGTTTTTCCTCTTAATATGTAATCACTACAGTAGCATTTGTTTGATAGGACTTTTTTTTCTGAAGTTCAGTAATAGCTGAATATCACTCAATAAACCAAAGCAAGACACCTTCATGACGCTCATTCAAATGATTTAAAAGCAGAAACCATAAGCTAATCTGCTACATCAAGTTCTTGATTCAGCAATGCACAAATGTTTGCTGTGAAACAATATTGCACTTGCTTAAAAGCAAATTACTTTGATTTACTAAAAGGGTCAAGAGCCCAACTAAAGCAAACACTGATCTCCATGATGGTGGCATCATTTTAACCAATAAAACATCAACATCTGATCCTCTGTAATTCTCAATAACAGCAGGTGTTCATCACTAATGCACAGTCATCATTTAATTAGACACTTAATTATCTCATTAACTTTAACTCTTTGAGGATTTGGGCTTTGACTTGAGACTTGCTTGTGACTTGAAAGGAATGACTTGGTTCCTCCTCTGGTGAAATCAGCTGCTGAATTCATGGGTGGAACAAAAATATGGCAGGACTTTTACTTTCTGACCCCTGGATTGTCCGCCTCTGCTTAGAGCCCTGAAGCGGAGGACCGGCAGGGGACGGCCGATCTAGCTGCTCTAAACCTCCGAAGAGGTAGCGAGCCTTCCAATACTGCTACGTTAATACAAAACATTAAAATCTCAAAGATGAATCTAAGAGTAAACATACCTGACTTGCGAAAAATACACAGTACGAAGTGTGCGAACACACTTCACATCACAGGCTCATTACGGCTACAGAAGACCCTGATCCTTTTGCAACATTTCCTTAAGTACCTTTGACCAAGAACAACATCCCCCGAGATGGAGACAGGAGCTAACAATTGGTATTTGCATTGACCGAGTTAACACCTTTTGGGACAAAAGGTAATTTTGCATGAAAACCACTGGAAACTGACCTGCCCTCTACAGTGTGCAAAATATCTCTAAACTCTCAGGATCTGTATTACCTTTTAGTTTACTTCTTATAAGAATGAGACCATTGTACCAGTCGCCCTGAGACAATTCAAATGATACCAAACATGACTGTAAATATCACTTGCATTCATGTAGAACATTATATTGTACTATTGACCATTCTGAGCAGACTGAGTAGAGGGAAGGATGGGTGAAGGGATTTAAGAAGAAACAAATGGACAGAAGGGAAGGAAGTTTCCTGCACCTCCACTCTGTGGGGTGTCTCGAAGATGACCGTGCATGTTTGTATTGTCTGTTTCTCAGGATATCAAAGTATCTGAGGCTCTTTCATCCTTACAAAGATTAAAAGCTTCGCTTTGAATGACCGTAATGCACACGTCGCCTCGCCAATGTGCGCTGATTTCATACACAAGCTTTTTCGTCCCTCGAAAAGAAACGTCTCATAGCAACAAATCACACCCCTTTGAGAAGATAGCTGCAGCAGCGAGCTCTTATTCAAAGGGGGAAGAAACCGCAGTGCAGGCTTCTGAATCCTGAGCGAGAGAGCGCTAGATCTAGGGAATGCAGGTGGAAAAAAGGTGAGCCCGTCTCCAACCCGTCCGCCAGATCCATATGCGATCCCCGCGATCTCAATCGCTGCCGTGCCTCAGCAGCAGTGGGACCGGAACCAGGAGCTCGCAGGCACGGACACATTCCTCAGAGCATGCCCAGCTGAAGGGGAGTGTTTGCAGCGGGGAGAAGCACAATCAGTCCCCTCCGCTCCCCAGAATGCTGCTCATAATTAATTAATTCATAATATGCTTGTGCAAACAATCTGCTTTTTGAAAGCTTATCGATGTCCCACTCCTCAGAGGAAGATAGGCGGAGCGTCGAGTCCCGCTGGATCTGGTGACTCTGCGTGTTTTGCTCCCAAGCAGACAATGCACAAACTGTGTGTATCCCCACCCGTAATATAGCACGAGCAGGGAAGAACACAGCCTGAGATGCTGCCCACTCTCGCCTATGTTTGTCTTCACTCGTATAGGTAAAATAAAGAGTGATAATGGACAGACAACACCAAATAAGACTGACACAGAGCGCTTGCTTAATGACAGAAGGCTGATGCCAGTTCCACCACACGTGCTTTTATGCTTCCTGGTCTCTACGTCACCCCGCCCGTGACGTCTCGCCCATCCATTGGTCTGATTACACACGTGATTCAGAGCGTGGTCATACTGAAGGTGTTCCCAAAGTGTTCAACACAGCTTGAGTTCCTGAAGGGGAACTGTATGTCAGCAGGAATAATTTTAATTAAATTAATGCCCAGATAGTCTGTGATGTGTCCTTGAAAATAACAAACATCGAAGCAAAATGGCCTGGGAGTACCCATGATTCTTTTATACTTACCAACTCAGCATTCAGTGAAGGCCAAATCTCTGAAGTGTGGTTATTAGGTAAATAATATTTTTGGCATATCTTCCTCAAATTGGAAACAAATTAATTTTACATGTGAAATCTCATGTAATCTCAAGTCTCATCTCAAGTTTCATGATTTCTATGCTTTTTTTAGCAAAATCCCAAGTGTCTTTGTTCAGATGAGAACACATTAAAAAAAGAATAAAAAAAAAAAAAAAGTTTCATAAATTACAACCATTTTAGTTTGAAAATGCCATTGTTACTTCTGTGCTAAGTTAGCAGAAAATATCTGTGTTTTACAGGGGACAGGGGCTATATGAGTGTGCTTGCAGTTTTAATTAATAGGGCCTGAGCAGCTATGGTGTGTGGACCCTATTGGAATTGCTCAGTTTATTATTATTTTCTTCTCCAAAATAAATTGCATTTTTGGCCTAAACATGCTCGAAAACTTATGAAACTTTGCACACAAAAATGGCAAAATAGCACAACCTATAAACTTTCAACAAAGTGGCCCTCGAGCTACATTTCACTTACATGTACGATGTAGACACATGTAACACACCAATATCAACAAAAATGTCTCTTGGAGTAAAATCTGAAATCCAACAGGAGGTTGCAGTTGTTTTGAATTTCCTCTGCAAATTTTGTGTCGTTTTTGCCATTTTCAGGAGTTGTATTTGAACAAACTTCTTCTAGACATTTAATCAGATCAACACGAAATTAGGTAATCTAATGCCCATTGTGATGCGTGCAAGCCGTTCCGGGTGGATGACATAGGACATAGGTGTCGGGCATGTGCCCATGAGCTATGTTAGTCTGGCAAGTTTGTTTAAAGGAGCAAAGGAAGCAAAGTTCCCTTACTTTACCAAAGGAAAACCTCTTGGCTCCTCTTGGCTTATGTCGAAATCCTCCTACATTTTTCTTTACAAATCCTCATTTTGTGCTTCTAATTTGTGAGCCATGTGAGGAACATTTTATTATGGATGTGCATGTTTTTGTTGAACAAAAACACCTGCCTACTCCCATTCTAAAACTTGGAAGAGCCAGTATAATTTTTTATATAAATCTGTTTGGATTCGTCTGAAAGAAGAAAGTAATATATACACCTAGGATGCTTTGAGGGTGAGTAAAACAAGGGCTAATTTTAATTTGTGGGTGAACTAACCCTTTAACGCCTCAAAACTGTGCATGCATGTAAGTATTTGTTATATATGAGTCAGATTTAAGAACACATCTCTGAATTCCAGTGGTTTTAAAAAATGTCCTGGAGCACCGCAGCACTGTCTCCGTCATCTGACATACCTGATTCAACTCATCAGCTCATTAATAAGATCTGAAGTGGGTCAGAAAAGGTTAAGAGCTGTGAGAAAATATGATTCATATATATATATATACCCTTTTACCAGGTCAAAATTGCTGATAAAATTGGCAAATCCAATTGTCTAGACAGCCATCTGTACGAAGTAGAGGGAAATTATCAGGCAAAATGTGCCTGTGACACCTATGGGGCAGAGGAATGTAACAGTATGAAACGCTTGTGAAACGCTTATCTAGCCATTCTGTTTAGTAGTTGGTGATGTCACCACTTGTTCCACAACCACAAATATGTAATGATACATGATACAGTTGAAGCCGTTAGGGTGGATTCCTTAGCTGGTGCTCAAAGTAAAGGGAAGAAAGGTCATCTGACACACACACACACACACACACACACACACACACACACACACACACACACACACACCACACACACTCACACACACACACACACACACACACACACACACACACACACACACACACACACACACACACACACACCAGGAAACATGTGACTAAAACTCACAACACCTCTAGTGCCTTGTGTGTGGCATACTACACAATTTGGTGCTTTAAAACAGTTTTCAGAAAGTTCTGGTTAGGCAATCATAAGAGTGGGTGTTTATCATGATGTAAAGCAACAGCCAAACAAGGTGTTTATTACAGTGCTTCACAGAACAGGTAAAACAGGTCTTTTTGGCACAAAACACTTACTAACATGGACATACTTAAAAAATAAAACATGCAATACAGCCACTTACATTTGATATAATTCCCAGCATACTCTGCACCAAGTTGAAATCCAATAAAGTCACACTTTTAATTCTAATCATAAAAAGCTTATTCTACATCAAAGCCCTACTGTCCTACTGGCCCTGAGATAAAACATGGTGTTAAAAACATACATTCAAATATTATTAAACACTAAAATATATTCAAATGTCTGTACGACTGTGGTGTCCATGAATGTACCATTTTGTACATTCTTCATTTGAAAAACATTTTTATTTATATGTAGTTACAGCATGTTGTTCTGTTGAAATTGATGATTACATTAAATTGGTCTATATATACAGGGGGTGTTTCTAAAATTATAAGATGCCATATAAGACTATAAACGTAGTACTACAGTATATTTCATAATTTGGTGTATTGTACTTAATATAAAGAATGTTGCTGTTAATTGTTGTTGTTAAAATAAGTACTATTAGGTATATATAGTACTGTGCTGGTGTATGTGATTCCAGCAATTCACTGTAAATGTACAATGACATTTATTTTATTTTTTTTACAGTGCACTGCTTACATGAATTGTATACTTTTCTTTGATTAAAAACATTATGGAGGTCCACCAAATCCAAATGTTTTCTACATTCCAATGTTTGTGTGTCTACAAAAATAGTTTCAACAGCAAACAAACTATGAAAACATGATGCCAAAATTTAAATTGGGTTATGCTTAAATATTTTTCTTGTCCTTTATTTCTTATGGATATTAATGTCTATACTAAAACTATTGAACAGTTACAATTAAGAACTTTGTGTTCATATTTCAATGTAATATACTTTTCTAGTTCTTACATTTTTCAGATTCTTACATTCAGCATTACATTTAGGTATATATATATATATACAACTAAAAGGTAAAAAAAGTAATTCAAAGAACTACCTACTGTTTAAAACATGTTTTGCAGTTGTCCTTGTGATGCATATTATGTCCAACTTGCATCTTGCTATAAATAAAACAAATGTCCTCTCAATCATAAGATTAAAAGTTTTAAAGCCAACAAATACTGATTACAATATAGTTGAAGAAAAGACCTCGAAAAATTTAATTAATTTGTGAAAACAGACAGATATTTAAATGTTCTTACCTCAATTTAAACCCAATATTGTTTTCACTAATTGAGATTAAAAAATTGTTTTATTTAATTTTAGACCAAATGAATTGTATCAAAGCAAACAATATCAGTACTGCCTAAGGTTTTTACTGTTATGATGAATATTAGTTGTGAACGTCTACTTTATAGTTTTAGAGGAGCCACCCATTTTTGTGGGAGGATTAACAAAAGTGAAAGCAGTCTTTGTGACTATAAATAAGAAAGCATAAACTGTTCTTTTTTCAAGAAGGTAAAAGCTCAGCAGCAACATCTTATAACACAATGGCAAAATGTCTTTACATTGCTATAGATTTCAGCACATCATACAACAGATATGCCTTTAGCTTTAAGAGTGATAGCATTCAAAAACAAAATAGGATTCCTCCCTGGGGTAAGAACTTTAGTCTAAACACTTACAAAACCTGCTTTTTGAGGTTTAGTTATGATGCCATTGTTGATGAAACAAGACCAAGCAAATAAACATTATTTGAACACTTCAAAATGGAGATCTATGGTGAAGTCTTGTATTAGATTTTTTCTTAATATTTATTATTATGATTTAATGTACTTCTGTTGCATTTCTGCTGACTAATAAGTATCAGGAATTAATTACATTTACTCTTTCCCCGCCAGTGTTTTTTTTTAAAAGTTGCCAGCCACCGCCAGCATTTTTGATGATTTTCACCTAAATTTGACGGCCCTTAGAATATTTTCTGCTATGAATATAAGAACATATTATATATCAAAATAAAGATCCAAGTCTCTGCTTTCAAACAAAAAAAACAACAAAAGATATTTTATTCTATCTTCATGTGTTCATGTTTTATCACCATTTGAATACAGGTGGGTACCATCAAAAATACAACATTTTGGACAAAAAACTGAGAAAAATGCATTTTTATCAAAGTAGTGCATTTTCATGCAAAATACATTCAGATGTCATATTCTTTCACTTGTAAATAATTATATGAATAATTTAAATTGCAATCAATAAACAGAACAAACACACACACACACACACAAACATACACACACAAACATATACATACATATGATTATACACACACATACACACAGGCTACATACATACATATGCATACATATACTGTACATGCACGCACGCACACACACACACACACACACACACACACACACACAGATAGAGATAGATAGATAGATAGATAGATAGATAGATAGATAGATAGATAGATAGAGCCCACAAACACACACACACACACACACACACACACACACACACACACACACACACACCCCTCTATTCAGATTGACGGATAACTACAGATGTTTCTGTGTCTGTAAATGTATCTCTCTCACTGACTACATCGTCCCCATCAGATTCAAAACGGTCAAAGCATGATCTACATAAGCTATGATCTATATATGATCTACATTTTCTCTGATCCTTCCATTTATGCCGATCATCTTCTATTCGCACCCTAAAGACCCGGAAGTCCCGTAACTCATTCAGGACATGCGCTAGGGCTTTCCTTACCGTAATACACCTAGAACACAGATTGCCGTAAAAACTCGTCAATGGCGGGGAAGCGTTGTCTCTTAATTGACGAGATATCTCGTCAATGGCGTTGAAAGAGTTAATTAAACTGTTTGTTGTAAAAGGAATCCACAGAAATATGAACATTACATCAAAAAATATATATATAGAAATGTAAAATGTAAATATAAATATTTCTTCAGAGAGTCTGCAATACCTGAAGGATCATGCACTAGTTGGAGAAAGTTGGAGAAAATGCTCAAGGACGAAAGTATTAACAGTTCCAGCTATAAATTAAAAATAATTTGGGCCAGATCTACGCAATGGACTCGGGCCGGTGTCCTTTGACACAAGGGGCCAATACCGGCATGAATCTGTTTTTCCAGATCTGGACCAAAACTGGGCCAGCTCTGGACCAGATGTGGATTCCTTTATGGTGATTTGGCCCAAATGTGGGCAGGATCTGGTCCAGTTCATTTTGTATATATACTGTATATAGGCCTACATATACACACCCCCACACACACACACAAATAATTTGTATACATATCTGGAATTCAAATACAATTTCTTTATTTGTGCAGTGCTTTTCACAATAAATATTTCAATGCAGCTTTATAGAAAATGCATTTAACCCTCTGGGGTCTAAGGGTGTTTTAGGAAGTTTTGACATGCCCTGACATTTGTGCTTTTTTCAGTTGCTTATAAACATTTTAATGGCTAAAGTCTAAAAACACTGTATTCAGCACAAACTGGGCTACAATGATGTGTGAGCGGCATGTACGTACGTGATTGTGTTTTTGAGAAAACGACGTTTATGCGTGGTTAGCAGTGGTGGAGGTAACGAATTACAACTACTTACTGTAATTGAGTAGTTTTTTGGGGTACTTGTACTTTTTTGAGTATATTTTTAAAGCTGTACTTTTACTTGTACTTAAGTACAAATTAAGCAAAATAATCTACTTCATTACTTTTAAAATCATAGTTCGTTACTGAGTACGCCCACAATTTGAATTGATATTCAAACCTTTCACGAAACTTCAGTAGCCAATAAAGACATCCGAACGTAAACGGACCAATAAAATCCCGGATATCTGAACCGCGGGAAAATCCGCGGCCGCTGCAGGTGAAGAGCAGCTGATCGGACAGTGAGGGAGCTCAGCGTGATTTATGGACTCAACACTACCATGTAGTTTGTTTCTCCAAACTTTATCATACATTTCTATATTTTGATATCGATATTTAACTATCTGACACGGTTCCATTACTCATTCTCCACAGTATCTACCGTATATACACCGATACACATCCTCTCAGGCAGCGAGTTTGACACGCATCAGCCTCCTGTCAGTTACAGAGTCTGAATATCCGCGCGGGATTGCAGGTATTCCGCATAGTTTTAATCATTTCCACGCAAATGTGGAGAGCGCTTTACTGTAACATGAGAACAGTCATGTAGTCACAGAAAACTGGATGCGAGTATTCAAATAGGCCTAATTTATACAAATGAGCTGCTTGTCCTCTCACTGTGATATTGTGCGCAGACTGTGTGCTATCGCGATCTCTCCGTGCTTTTAAAGTAGAAATTATTTCTCTTTGCTCCTAGATTAAACTTTGTCGAAAGTTATCAACCATTCAGAATAGATCCACGCCTGACCGATGGAAATGCTACTGGAGATTTTATTGTCTGTACATGAAATGCACCAGAAAGTCTTCCAACAATCAAAGATGGACCTTTAATTTCTTTACAATGTAAGTTTATGCTAGAAATGTTTTGGAATGGGATATTTGTATGATTTGTACATATAAATATTCTAGTGTGTCTAACTGCATCACTACATTGTACAGTACAGACATTATAGGTCAAAGCCATCTTATGTTATCTAGCTTAAATAAATAGGCCTAAAATATATGGCTCTTAAATCACTGCTTATGAAAATTTAATGTTGTCATATTTCGAATACCTCAACTGAATTGAGGTCATTTGTTTTATAATTTTATTACTGACTGTACTTGTAATTTTTTTTGTAAATTCAATAAAGTTAGAAATCAAATTTGAAATCAAGCGTCCTTGTGTTGTAAGCTTTTGCAACAAAGTTACCCTATTTTAAAGACACAAATACACAGAATGAGCAAATGTTTAAGATTTAAATTTTTGTAATGGTAATTGATCAATATTTATATGTATGTACATGAAGGCCTATATTAAAAGCTGTTCATCATATAAAGTGAATGTGTCTTTTTAGAAGACTTGGATTAAACCAGTTTCAAAGCTTGAAATAATGATTGCCTTGAAAAAATGGACAATTTTTTTTTTTAAAATATATATATACGGCAGTATACAGTATGTTGTAGTTTTGCCAGTGGTATTGAAAATGATTAGTTGTCATGAAACAACTTTTTAATGCACATTATTAGTCTTGTGGTGAACAATTTAACCGTGCAATACACTGGGAAAAAATTGTCTGCAGTCGTAAGCTTTAATCAAAAACTGAAAAATTTGCTTCTGCTCTGGAATGGCGTTCTCGCTCTGATGACATCAGTTTGACGGCTTGGGGAGAATCCTCTTGTTAATTCATGATGTTAGGACTGCTGTTTCCGGGTCCATGCCTCTACTTATTTCACTTGAGAATACTATCTCAACAACCATTTATAAGCACTATTTAATTAACATTACATATTTAAGCTAAGCATTTAAAATTTTTCTGTGCACACTACAGTCTCTGTGCTCACAGTGTCCCAGACACTAATATTTTTGCTGAATCACTGTCTGGCCATCTGGGATTTCAGTATGGAAATAAAGGTTAGGGTTATAATTTTTCAGTATTACATGACATCGTGTGTGTATATTAGCACAGTGTGGTGTTTTTTGGGGGTCTGGCAGAGTGTTAGGACCCAGAATTGGTGAAGCGTGATGTCAGATGTAACAAACAGATATTCTTAGCCACTCCTATCCACTCCTATCTCAAAGTAGCTATTATCCAAATATATCTTTGATAGGAATGATTTTTTTTTTTTCATTAAATATCACCAGCTAAAAAGTAACTAGTAACTAGTACTCTGAGTAGTTTTTGAGACGAGTACTTTGGCACCAGTACTTTTACTTGTAATTGAGTATTATTTCAGAAATGTAACAGTACTTGTACTTGAGTACAAATTTTCAGTACTCTTTCCACCACTGGTGGTTAGAAAAAAACTAAAATTTTAAATTAACTGAAATAAGGCCATAAAACACATACAGCACATTTGTTCACAAGACTTTTGAGAACTTTGCTTCAAAATGATCTGAAAATAATCTAACTCACTCATTCAGAGAAAAAAATATACTGATTTAAATTTTCTAAGTCACTTTTTGAGTAGAAAGTGTCTATGCGAGAGGGCGTGACCTATCCTGGATAATGCTGTGACTGACACCTGAGAAGACAAAGGCCCGCATAATGAGCTCCATAATGAGCCATTGAGTCAGGTGTGTGACTGAGAGAGAAGAGTTACAAGAAAGAATTTGGGGAAAAAAGAAATGTGTACACATATAACTATCACATAAAATAACTTGAGATTCACTTGCGAGTGCAGTTAAACAGTTTATTAGGAACAAATAAACAACAGAAGAGTCAAGACATCATGGGTGCAATATCCAAAATATCCAAAACAGTGGCAGGAAACTGGAACCCAGGAAAACAGGAGACAGCAGAAACTGCATGAGAAAACACAAAACAGACGTGAGCAACACAATGAACGGACAAAGACAAAGCAAACATGGTGACAATACATACAGCTATCAGTCAAATTATTTAAACAGTAAGATTTGTTATGTTTTTTTGTTTTTTTTTAGGAAGTGTCTTCAGCTCACCAAGCCTGCATTTATTTGATCCAAAGTAAAGCAAAAACAGTACATTATATTTATTATAATATATAGGCCTACAAACCCGATTCCAAAAAAGTTGGGACACTGTACAAATTGTGAATAAAAACAGAATGCAATGATGTGGAAGTTTCAAATTTCAATATTTTATTCAGAATACAACATAGATGACATATCAAATGTTTAAACTGAGAAAATGTATCATTTTAAGGGAAAAATAAGTTGATTTTAAATTTCATGGCATCAACATCTCAAAAAAGTTGGGACAAGGCCATGTTTACCACTGTGTGGCATTCTCTCTTCTTTTTATAACAGTCTGCAAACGTCTGGGGACTGAGGAGACAAGTTGCTCAAGTTTAGGAATAGAAATGTTGTCAAGTCACCTTTATTTATATAGCGCTTTTACCAGTACAGATTGTGTCAAAGCACTTAACAGTATCAAATTGGAGGACAGAGTGTCAGTAATATATAATGATAAGATTAAACATTCAATTCTCAGTTAAAGGCATTTCATTATTGAATTCAGAGATGTCATTGTCTATGGAAGCATATGTGTAGCAAAATTCAATGTGCAATGTAATATGCAAAATGGCAATGCAATATTCAAAATGGCAATGTATTTCTGTATTTAAATTTACATTTTCCATTACCCCATATGTGCAAAGTTTGGTGCAGAAGGAAAATGAAAATGAAATTATAGTATTTACATTTGCCATTTCCAACAGTAGTCTTAATATGTAAAGTGCATACCATTTTAACGCTTTATAAGTAGCGAAATTAAAATGAAAATATATAACCCGAATTGATTTGATATGTGTAACATGTCCAAGCAGAAATGGTAGCAAAATGATCATTTAAATGTTATTTGTCCTAAATGCATTTAGACTAACAGTTAGGACACTTGCGATTGCATTTTCATCACAACTCGTGGGATATGTGTAGCAAAATTCAATGCGGCTTTGAAAATGCATTCCGAGCTAACCACGCCCACCCTCTGTCAATCATTGCGTCAAGGTGGGGATTGGCGGAAGCGTGTTACGTTTAGATCGCTCGAGACATGGCGGAAAAAGTTTGTTTACTTCACAAACAGAGCGCGAGCGCAGCTGGAGCCGGCGGAGGAGGAGATACTTTATACCGAGTAAGTAATGTTTCTTATTGGCATTCGATAATGTGTTGTTGTGACAAAATGTAACGCATTTACTGGTGAACTTTTCCCAAACTATAACTCCAGAATAAAATGTGTAAAATCGAGTGCAACATTTTGAAATATGATAGGCAACCTTTCATTGCATTTAAATGTTGCACGACGTGAGGATAGTTGTGAAGATAGTTATATGTTCTATGCTTTATTTATTTTGAATAGTAAAATATGTAGGCCTATAATTATAATAAATATAATGTACTGTTTTTGCTGTACTTTGGATCAAATAAACGCAGCCTTGGTGAGCTGAAGACACTTCTTACTGTTACTGTTCTACACAAATCTTACTGTTTAAATAATTTGACTGGTAGTGTATGTATTGTCACCATGTTTGCTTTGTCTTTGTCTGTTCATTGTGTTGCTCACGTCTGTTTTGTGTTTTCTCATGCAGTTTCTGCTGTCTCCAGTTTTCCTGGGTTCCAGTTTTCTGCCACTGTTTTGGATATTTTGGATATTGCACCCACGATGTCTTGACTCTTCTGTTGTTTATTTGTTTGTTTGTTCCTAATAAACTGTTTAACTGCACTCACAAGTGAATCTCAAGTTATTTTATGTGATAGTTATACGTATACACATTTCTTTTTTCCTCCCATTCTTTCTTGTAACTCTTCTCTCTCAGTCACACACCTGACTGAATGGCTCATTATGGAGCTCATTATGCGGGCCTTTATCTTCTCAGGTGTGAGTCACGCCCTCTCGCATAGAGCCTTTCCACTCAAAAAGTGACTTAGAATCTTTAAATCAATATATTGTTTTCTGTGAGCAAGTAAACAAGATTGTTTTCAGATCATTTTGAAGCAAAAATTCTAGGCCACAAGATCCAGTTCTCAAAAGTCTTGTGAACAAATGTTCTGTATGTGTTTTATGGCCTTATTTCAGTGACTTCAAAATTTTAGTTTTTCACGAACCACGCATACACGTTTCTTTCTCAAAAACAAAATCATGTACATAAATGCTGCTAACATATTATTGTAGCCCAGTTTGTGCTGTTTACAGTGATATAAGACTTTAGCCATTTATATGTTTATAAGCAACTGAAAAAAGCACAAATGTAAGGGCATGTCAAAACTTCTCCAGGCCCCCAAAACACCCTTAGACCCCAGAGGGTTAATGTATTGTGTTTCCTTCTGGAGCATCAGTAAGCATTTTTCACTTCCAGTTCTTGCTGATTATATAATTATAATATATATGTTCATAAACAAAATTAATAGTAGTTATTATGATTGGTGTGGTTTGGAATTGGTAAAAGTGCTTAAAAAATATGATCAGAATATTGACTCACCTAATAATTATGCATGCACTGTATATGCTTTTCCACACCATAAATGTTATCCATGGTTAGCATTTTTTATTTTTCCTGTAATCAAGTAATTTTGTCCTGCTTTGTGTGTAACAAAGATAATGTTCATTCTGCTTACTGCCCATTGGTGTGAAGTATAATAACTGATTTAAGAGAAGAAAAGCAAGGGGAAAGGTCTGTGACAGCAGTCTGTGACTGAACGTCTGTGACAGCAGTATTTGTAGTTGTAGAGAATAGTCACACATGTGTATCAGTAAATTTGAGACCACAAAGTTGCAAACTTGTAGATTTTTTTCTCTCTCCCACAAACACAACAGTTACACCTTCTCGAATCCTTCATTGCAGACACACAAATCCTATTCTACAAATGACAAATCAAGAAACTTGTACACTCACATGTTTTGCTACTATTGCTGCAGTGGTGCAAAACACACTCACACACCTGCATCAAAAATGTGAAGTCGCAGGCGAATTTTGTACATCCGCAAATCAGTATTTGAATTCTTGCAATGAGATTTGCACACTTTTCAAATGTTTTCTTACATTTCATGTGATAAAGTCACATTAGCTGCCACCGCTGGGGAAGCAGCACTGACACACATATACACATGCACGCACACACATACATACATACTCGCCTACTTCATTCATCCTCCGTACTGTTCCTCCCTGCCACTGCCACTATCGGAGTAGCGGGTGCACACGTGATCCTGATAGCACATGGACATTTTCCCACTGCAGCACTCTCCTCTGTCCATATCCATTTCCCGGTCATTTCATACACTTACATTGCACTTGATGTGTTGTTTCATCCCTGTGATGTTTTTCTGTGTGGGCGTAGTCAGTCTTCCGGCGGGAAACACCGCGCCGGCCAAATCGAACGAACAAGTGACGGTTGATTATGACATCACGGGCTTGGTCACGCCGCACAGCGCAACCGGAAGCTGGTGAAACCATTGTCTAATATGAATAGGTGTTTCAGTGTGGAAATTATGTGTTAAATGTATTATGTGTTAATGGATTATGTGTTTATTATATATATATATATATAGATCGGAAGTGATTATTAATTAAGTATTACAGATGACCAATAGATATTTGTGTGTGTTAAATGTTGTTCTTACCTGGGAATGGTATGGCCCAAAAAGGGGGCAGGGTTTGGCCTATATAAGCCGAGGCCAAACAGAAAGACAGTACTTGTTTACCAAGTCGATGCAAGAGTGCTACTGCGGTCCCTCAAGTAAAAACCCCAAACCCCTTCGATATATTGTGGATACCTGTTTGTTACCTGATTATATCATTGTTGGATTATTTTCTGGTTTATTTTTCCCTTTTGTTGTTTATTTGGTACTTTGGATTTTTGTCATTTTTAGGTGGACTTGTATATATTCTTCACTGTGGACAATCTTTTTGGCACTGTAAATAAATTCCACCTTCCACAAAAGTGCTTTTGCGAGTGAGCCATCGTTTTTACATCCCTTCAAGGACTCACATTTTTCCCCGAAGGCGAGCTGGCTTTTTTTTTTTCTTGTATGCTTTTTCTAGCACAAACACAATTACATAATGATAACGGCTTGAATCTGCTGCTACGAGTCTCAGATGCTGTTTTTCATTTGCAAATGACAAGTTTTGCACACTCTCCCTTTTGCACCACATATCTGTGTGACAAATGGAGCAAAAGTAATTTGAGCATCTGGGGGCGTATTGCAGAAAGTTTCTTATATTGGGTCTTAACTTAAAATATGCTAAATTAGGATTTTTTGCAAATTCGTATTACAGAAGCAAATCTTAACTTGATTTGGGATTCTTATCCTATCTGGGGAAGTCGTGGCCTAATGGTTAGAGAGTCGGACTCGTAATCCAAAGGTTGCGAGTTCGAGTCTCGGGCCGGCAGGGATTGTAGGTGGGGGGGAGTGACTGTCCAGCGCTCTCTCCTCCTTCAATACCACGACTGAGGTGCCCTTGAGCAAGGCACCGAACCCCCAACTGCTCCCCGGGCGCCGCAGCATAAATGGCTGCCCACTGCTCCGGGTGTGTGTTCACAGTGTGTGTGTGTGTTCACTGCTGTGTGTGTGCACGTTGGATGGGTTAAATGCAGAGCACAAATTCTGAGTATGGGTCACCATACTTGGCTGTATGTCACTTCACTTCACTTCACTTCACTTCACTATCTTACAAAATCGTATCTTATTTCTAGTTAGGAAATCTTAAATGGCACTATCAAGTTCGACAATCCACTCTCAGGTCTGTTACCAAGCAACCAACACTGCGCAGCTGCTGATGAGGTAAACAAAATGTTTAAAGATGTGACATAATTCACATACGGTGTTTGTAAGGTTTTCCCCCTTTAAGAAAGTTAGTTGGGGCAGTGTGTGTTTTCCCCTTTAAGAGATCAGAGTTTTGTTTTAGTGGGTGGTTCGGAAAATAAAGTTAGCAAGTCCACAGCTTCAGCGTCCAGTTCTCATGTCATCTCCACTCACTTAATTGCACGAACACCCACAAAAGGATACTTCACTTTGAAAATTGCCTGTTGCAAAGAGAAAAAAGAGGGGGGGACGTAAGGCATTAAGGCGCCATTCACACCAAGGACGATAACTATAAAGATATTATGCCATGGTCTGACTGAATACTCGATTCTGATTGGCTGTGTTACGTTCTCTTTTCTGAATCGCAATAAAATAAGGGAGTCACCACACGCCACAGCTAATTAAGTGAATTTATTTATCTGTGTAAGACAGAACAATATCAAATGTCAGTATAAACGGTAATCAGTGTGTTAGCAGGTGCGTGTAAATGTATAGCATTTATGAAAGGCATCAGTCCAATCATTCACAGTCCATGGAACCTCCAAAAGCAACAAACGTCCCAAAAGAGATGAACCAAAGGCGGCGATGATCTCCCGTATCCCTCACATCTCAGCAGTTCTCTGATAGCCTCATGAGTAACCCAAAAGACAGCACAAGCTCAGCCCCATGCTCACAGCTCTGTCCCAGCCTTTTATAGGAGCTCCATGATTCCATTCAGGTGTGCAACCACTCCCTTCAGCCAATCACCTGCAACTCAGAAATAACCGTTTACTCACTGTAACTGTCACAGCTGGCAGGTGTTGATTAAATTCATTTAACTGCACAGGTAGTTCCAGGTCAGTTTAATCACGTTCTATATTAATGCTTCCTATAAACATTGGTAACCATTGGTACCATTACAACCGTTGGTAACCAACAGCTAGCTGTGCATTAAACGATTTGAATGCACTTCACAAGGCAACCTCTGAATCGCAAAATTTGAAGCTGGTAATTACAGTCTGATGTTAAAGAGTCAGCATACTATCGTGGGGATGGTTCTGACAAATGCACAATATATGAATGGGTGGAATTGATGTCAGTATACTTGCATAAGCGTGAGTATAGGCAAGAATATCTGGCTGAAGAGGTTTTGAGCCGAATAATGGAGAGGGCACGGGATGTTGTTAAAATAGCCCTACGCAACTATGCAAAAACTGACTTGAGTACGGGCCCTGGACCTATATTTGACATCCTGAAGCAACATTTCGGTGACACAGTGTACTCTGCTATGCCCTTAGCTGATTTCTATGCTACTTTGCTCTTAAAAGGGGAGAGTCCATTGGACTATTGGATTAGGTCAAATAGGGCAATTGATGTAGCAGAGGACTGCTTGAAAAGACAAGGGAAGAAACTTGATAATCCATCTCAGGTGGTGACGGTCATGTTTGTTAGACATTGCCCGCTGGACAGCTGCTGAAGTGCAAGAAAGGCTGGATGAATTTCAAAGAGAAACCAAATATACAAGAAATCAGTTGTCATGCTTAGCTCAGAAACAAGAAGCTGTAATGCAAGTCCTATCTTCTGCTCATGATGAAGTTAGCAATCATGAAGTATCAGCAACCAAAGGTAACGCTCCTCAAGTTCAGCAGTCTTTTGTTTGCAGTTCTGTTGAATCCTTAGAGTGGCTAATCACATGACTGGAACATGTGTTGGAAAGGGTTCCAAATGGGACGACAAAACCTGCTGAAAAGCCTGCTCGACCGGGCCCCAAAATAGAGGTGATGGACGGGGCCCGTGTAAGGTATGTGGAGATTTTAACCATACCACCTCTTACCACTGTCGGGCAAATGGGCTCTGTTTTGGGTGTTTTTCCCCAAATCATACATGAGTGCCCAAATGTTGCAGATGGATGTGTTGGGGCCTCGTCAACGGCATGTCCTCATGACCAGCAGGGAAATTAAATGGCCCGCATGCGGTGGGGGGAGATGCAGGGCCCAATGAAACCTCCCAAGTATTTGATGTTGATTTAGAATCACTGTACTCTACTGTACGTGAGGAAATTGATTTGTTTTATTGATTGATTGTTTTATACTGACATTTTGTTTGAAAACACACTGACTGTTAAAGTTATGATTGATTGTGGTTCTATGGCTTGCACTGTGAGCCCTGTGGTTGTGTCAAAGTTACAGGGTGCAAGTGTAGCCTTGACTGATTCGGTGACTCCATCTCATGTAGTACTGGTCGGCTGTGGAGGGTCAAAAACAAAGCCTATCTGTATGTGTGACATAAACATGACTGTTTACGGGTGTACTGTTCAGGTTCCAACCTTAGTTGTTGACGGCCAAGTTGATGACATCATTGTGGACAGCAATGCGATAAAACACCTGATCAAAGAGTTGAAAAATCAGGGAGAACCACTGTGTGGAGCTCGCTCAAGACCCAGAAATATTTTGATTGGTCGTACAGTGGCGAGGTTGTGGGCCGATGGATGGGTGCCCATTAAGGTAATTAACCCTTCATCGGTGCCCATTACTCTAAGACGTAATGCAAAGTTGACTGACATTTATTCTTGTTTGGGATTGGAAGATTTCAATGATGCATGTGAATGCGCCACAAATGGTGGGTTATCTTGTCCAATCAGACAACATACCAACAATGTAGAGTTTCCTGACAATTCATGTGTTGTCTGATATTGGGGTATCCAGGAGAGATTGTGAGTTCCGTGATAGGTTAACAAACCTGGGACTTGCAGACATTGATTTGAGTTCCTGTCAGTTGTCTTCAGAATGGAAGGAAAAACTTGTTGATCTGATTGAGAAGTACGAATGTATTTTCTCTAAACACAGACTTGATTGGCTGGAAGTGTCTACGGTCATGGAGGCAAAAAGGTCTAATTTGGTTACTCCACATTGTGACCTTTTGTTACCTCAGTTGATTCATCATGTTGTGCCTGGAGATCAATCAAAACTGAAGAGCCTGTCCCGTGAAGAGTTGGCAGAGAGGCAGCAGACCAACAACATGCTGGCTAGGGTGATTTCTTATGTGGAGAGGGGTAAGAAACCATCTAGTCGTGAGCGTAAACAGGAGCCAGTGGAAATTGTCAGGCTGCTTAGATCCTGGAATAAGTTTGAGATGAGAGCTGGGATACTTTATAGGGTTTCGAGGGATGTAGTGTCAAAGAAAAAGTCATTTCAGTATGTTGTACCAAAATCATTGGTGGGGACCGTGCTGAGGGGAGTGCATGATGACGCTGGTCATCAGGACCATCAAAGGACATTGTATCTGGTGAGACAACGTGTTTTTTGGCATAAACTTGAGACGGACGTGAGAGATTATGTCAAATGCTGTAAGAGGTGTGTTTACGGTAAATCACCTGAGGCTAGGGCTCCTCTTGAAAATATTATGACATCTGAACTCTTGGAGCTTGTGTGCATTGATTTTTGGTCAGCTGAGGACAGCAGGAATAAGTCGGTGGACGTTCTTGTTGTCACTGATCATTTTATGAAAGTGGCACATGCTTTTCATTGCCCAAATCAGTCAGCCAAAGCTGTTGCTAAGCAGTTATGGAACAACTTTTTTTGTATATATGGCTTTCCCAAACGTATCCACTCTGATCAGGGAGCAAATTTTGAAAGTGCATTAATTTCTGAGCTGTTCTCTGTTCAGGGGTGGAAAAGTCGCACACCACTCCATATCACCCAATGGGTAATGGGGGTGTGGAAAGGCTTAATAGGACACTTGGAAACATGATTCAAGCACTGCCCCCTGCAGCGAACCAAAGGTGGCCTCGAATGCTCAAATAATTGACATTTGCATACAGTTGTACGATTCATGAGACCACCGGATATGCACCGTTCCAACTGATGTTTGGCAGAACTCCAAGGCTCCCTGTCGATGTGGTGTTTGGGTCAGTCTTGTGAGATAATGATGTTGTTGACTATGATGAGTATGTTAGGGATTTACTAAAAGATGTCAAACAAGCGGCGACAATCGCGAGGATGACTGCTGGAAAATAACTGAAAAGACATGCTGCTCTTTATAACAGAAAGCTCAAGGGTGCTCCGGAAGATGTTGGAGACAGAGTTTTGTTGGCGAACAAGGGAGAGCAAGGCAAGCCGAAATTGTCCGACCGCTGGGAGAGCAGTCTGTACAGTGTAGTTGACACAAATGTCGAAACCAATACTTTCAAAATTGAGAATTGGAATGGGTTTCAGAGATCGAATGTTCAATAGATTCCAAAAAGAGGTCAGTGCTGTCAGAAGATGACGTTGGTAGACAAGAAATGATGGGAAGTCTTGAAGGTTCCAGGGACTCGGTAGTATTGGCTGAGTTGGAAGACTCTGTTAGAATTGACATCTGACCGGCTATCATCAGACGTTGACTGTCAAAGTGATGTAGCTACTGTGGCGTCAGTTTAATCTGCCAGCACAAATGATGTTGGAGGTTTGATGACTTCAGTTAGATCAAGAGCTGGAAAACTTATCAGACTGGTGGTGAGGCTTATAGAAACAATGCAAGTGCAAAAAGATGGACAATCAGGTTAATGCACCTGTCTGGATCTAAATGTGTGTGTGTATATATATATATATGTATATACATATATATAGATTTTTTTTATATAACTTTTGTTATTATGATTGTTCCTTTTCCTTATTATCCTGTTGTTCTCTTTTTTTTTGGGGGGGGGGGGGGGGGGATTGTGAATGTATTTGGTCAGTATAGCAAGATGTGCTTTAAAGGAATGCTTGTATGTTGAGTTTGGAGGAGCGTAGCTAACCTCTTCTTCCTCTAATTCTTCGTACGAATAGTCTATGCATTGGAATGCTCATCAGCATTCATGTTTTAGAGATATTTGAATAGCATTCCATGTTGTTGATGTTTTCTTTCTGTGTATATATATATATATATATATATATATATATATATGTACCTGAGTGTCATTAGTAGTGAGCGTATTATGCCATGATATTTTAGATTTGTTTGCAAGTGGAGTTCAGAAAGGGAGAATGTAACAGAGTTTTATATATATATATATATATATATATATATATATATATACATACATATACATATGTGTATATATATATATATATAGAGAGAGAGAGAGAGAGAGAGAGAGAGAGAGAGAGCCTCCTGCTGGCTCTGGCACAAGAGAGAGGGCATAAGCTGGAAGCCTGGAGGAGAGGGGCAGTGACCTGGCCAGGGTGTTGTGGTTAAGGGTCGAAACACCCAGAGAAGGTTGGGGACCACCTTGACGATCTCTCTTCCAGGCAGAGGCTTCATCCATTAGAAATGGGTGTATGTTAGCATCATAGATGTATTTTACAACTGAACTCCCTGGGCAACCAGTGACTTCCAGGAAAGTCTGGATGGCAACCGAGGAAGGATGGCAACCGCTGGAGAGACAGCTGACCTCCAGGAAAGACTGGCGGGGTAACAGGGGCCAGCAACCCCTGTTGCAGCACTCGCAAGAGGGCACCAAGCAAGCTACAGAACCGACAAATGAGCAATACCCCCAGAGTCTCCCGAGAGGGGGGGAAGATGAGAGGCTCACCAGGACAGATTCAATGGCAACAACAAGGACAGTGACACGGACACAGAGGAAGCTCAGACAAACCACCTTGACCGGGGAGGCACCGGAAGTGAAATGCAGTTGCGGAAGGATCTGCAAGGGCACAAGAGGGCTCAAAATACACCAGAGCAAGTCCGTGTGTGGACGAGGACGGATGCAGGTACACCGCTCAGATGAACCGTCTGGTGAGACGCAGGAGAACCCTAGGCAGGAAGCACACCATAGTCCTAGAGATCTCTCAGTGCCGGCAACCTCTCAAGATCACACGAGGAGAATCTCTAATGCCATTCCAGAAAGCCCACCCCAGCCAACGAAGGAAAGAATCAAGTGGCCCAAAATGAGCGATGGGAAGGAGTGGTCCATGTTAGATGAAGATCTGGACAAAGTGCTTAGAGCGGTGCAAGCAGGATCAGTGGAAAAGAAAGTGGATTTACTAACAACCATCACCTATAATGTGGCAAAGGAACAGTTTGGAACAGTGCCAAGGAGAGAGAATAAAGCAAGATCAGAAAAGCAGGACAACAGAAGAGAAAGAAAGATCAGACAACTTAGGAAGGAGATCAAAACCCTGAGGAAACAATTCAAACTGGCAAGCACAGGAGAAAAGAAAGGAATAAAAGAGCTGACAGCCAGCCTCCACAAGCAGCTCATCAGAACAAGAAGAGCAGAGAGGTTCAAACAGAGGCGGAAGAAGCAGGAAGCTGCTCGAGCCCAGTTTATAAAGGACCCCTACCGCTTCACCAAATCACTTCAGGGGGAGGCGAGGTCGGGGATTCTAACAAGTTCCAAAGAGGAGGTGGAGCAGTCTGTTGAGGAGGCATTCAGTGACGCTACAAGAGATGATGCCCTGGAAGGAAATCATGGGCTTACTAACATCGACCCACCTACCACATCCCTCAGTACAGAGTGTCCATCATGGAGAGAGGTTCAAGAGGTAGTTAAGTGCACAAGATCATCTTCTGCTCCAGGTCCCAGCGGTATACCGTATAAAGTATACAAAAAGTGCCCTAAGCTCCTCCGAAGGCTGTGGAAGCTTATGCGGGTAATATGGTCCAAGGGAACCATTCCAACAAGCTGGAGAAGGGCGGAAGGGTGCTTTGTGCCCAAAGAACAGCGATCCACACAGATCGGCCAGTTCCGAACTATCTCCCTACTTAGTGTGGAGGGAAAGATTTTCTTTGCTGTGCTTGCGAAGAGAATGAGCGCTTACATGACCCAGAATGGATATATTAACACCTCTATCCAGAAGGGCGGTGTTGAAGGGTTCTCCGGGTGCTTGGAGCATACAGGGGTCCTAAGCCAACTCATCCAAGAAGCGAAGGAGAAGAAAGGCAGCCTAACAGTTGTCTGGCTTGACTTTGCGAATGCATATGGGTCTATTCCCCATAACTTGATCCAAGTTGCTTTGGACTATTACCACATCCCACATAACATCCAGGGCATGATCACCAGTTATCTGAGAGACATCAAGTTACGATTCCAGTCCGCAAAGTTTACAACAAAGTGGCAGCCAGTGGAGAAGGGGATAGTGACAGGATGCACAATCTCTCCCATCCTGTTCATCATGGGAATGAACCTGATCATCTCAGCAGCGAGTACAAAGTCAAGAGGGCCGAAGACCGCAGCAGGATGTCAACAGCCAGCAATCAGGGCATTCATGGATGATCTTACCGTGATAACACCAACTCATGTGCAGGCAAGATGGGTCCTGGCAGAACTGGATCGTATGGCTATTTGGGCAAAGATGGTCTTTAAGCCCAAGAAATCAAGGAGCCTGGTGATCCAAAGGGGTACAACAACTGGAAGGTTCAAGCTACTTGTTCAAGGGGAAGTGATCGCTAACATTCAGGGGAATCCAATTAGATGCCTTGGAAAGTGGTATGATGATTCCCTTTCAGATAAGAACGGCATCTCCAGCACCGGAAAACAAGTTGAAGAATGGCTGAATAAGATTGACAAGTCTGGCTTGCCAGGGAAATACAAGTGCTGGATCTACCAACATGGCCTGCTCCCGAGACTCATGTGGCTTCTCACTGTATATGAGGTGCTTCTATCAACTGTTGAAGGAATGGAGAGAAAGTTCAAGCACCTTAAAAGATGGTTGGGAATACCCCCAAGCTTTACATCCTTGGGGCTCTACATAAGGTCGGGCCAGCTCCAGTTTCCCCTGTCATCAGTGGTGGAGGAGTTTAAAGTCGCCAAGTACAGACTGTCCCTGACATATAGGGACTCTCAAGACCAACTCACCAGGGAAGCAGGAATTAGAACAAGATCTGGTCGTAAGTGGGCCGCTAGCACGGCAATTAACCAGGCAGAATGTTCTCTTAGGACTAAAGACATCATCGGAAACCCTTGTACTGGAAGACAGGGTCTAGGAACAGCACATTTCCAGCAGTGGTCAAAATCCACCCTCAGGGAGAAGAGAACCATGATCCAGGATGAAGTTCGAAACCTTGAGGAAGAAGGGAGAAGAGCAAAATCCATCGAGCTTGCAACTCAAGGCGCCTGGACGAGGTGGAACCTCCCCAAGAGAACAATCACATGGGGTGAACTGTGGCAGCTGGAGCCCTTCCGTATATCCTTTCTACTCTGGGCAGTGTATGACACCTTACCAACCCCAGTCAATTTGCACAGGTAGGGGATGAGGGAGGACCCACTGTGCAGGTTGTGTGGTGGGAAAGGAACAATGGCGCACATTCTGTCAAGATTGCATTGACACAGCGGAGATACAGGTGGCGCCATGATAAGGTGTTGGCAGTGCTCACAGACATTCTGGAGCAGGAAAGGAGGAAGAAACAACCAGCCACAGCAAGACCACTGCTGATCTCCATCGCCTTTGTGAAAGAGGGCCAAAGACCTGTTGTCCACAGCCAAGCCAGGCAGAATCTCCTGCAGTCAGCCCAGGGATGGGAAATGGAGGTTGACCTCGGGAGGAAACTCCACTTCCCAGAGGCGGTACTGTCTACAACTCTAAGGCCCGACATCATTATGTGGTCCCCAGGGGAACAGAAGATCATCCTGGTGGAGTTGACGGTACCGTGGGAGGAGGGCTGTGAGGAAGCTGCAGAGAGGAAAAAAGGCAAATACCAGCAACTTGTCCAAGACTGCCGGGACAAGGGGTGGACAACATGGCTGATGACGGTGGAAGTTGGATGTCGAAGATTCCCAGCTCAATCTGTGTGGAATCTATTGACAAAGGTTGGACTGAGAGGCCACTTGAGGAAAGCAGTGTAGTGTATTCCGTCTCTTTCTGAAGAATTGCGCACAGTCTTGGAGTTTGGTGCCAGAAGAAAAGACTTTATTTTCTATACAGCGAGAATAAAGTCGAGACCCTTTCTGCAGAAAAGTCTCTCGAATGTCTCTGGGCTTTGGTATATATACACCAGTTTTTTTAAGGCGGATTTCCTATACATTAGAAGCCCCTCTCATGCATACCCTTCTACATTTCACTTGCGTTTGCAATCCTATCTCTTCCTTGGGAGCTGAGACTTCCTAGACTTGTTATATTTTTCCAGATGTTTCCTGTTTGTACATTTTAGCCACGTAGGCACTTTTAACACAGAGGCCTTTAGGACATAATGGAGGATTAAAAGGATATATAAATGATATATAAATGGCAAGATTCACCTTGATTATACTTGATTAATTCAGATCTTTAACAATAAAAATCTTCTTCATTCCTCTCTTTGAGACTTTATTAAGTCTCACAATTGCTTATGTCTACCCAGGGTGCTACTTCATAATTCAGTCCCTTCAGTTAACACTATCTAGAGACTAAATAAGTCACACAGTCTTATCATCAATGACTAGATGATGCAGCAGCACTCTGGAGGAAAATCAGAACCAAACATCTCTCTCTTCAATTGACTAAGAGAGAGTAAAAGATTATGTCTCCTTTCCCTCTTTATCATATAGAAAACAATGTTATAAGCATGAGCGTGCATTTGGTTCGGCGCTTGCCTGTGGTTGTCACAGTTATGCATATTAAAACATAAAAATACATTCAAAATATAATACATTGAATATTCCAAGAAATAATAGTTCGGATCCGTTGATCTTCAGCCCAGATACTTTGCGCATCGTAGAGGGCCATCCATGGGCATAAGTCGTGCTAGTTCTTACACCCCGGATTTGGCTTTTCTTTACACCTCTTCTTCATAGTCATCAGAGTCGCTGGAACTGTCCTCCAAAGTTTGTTCATTTGAGATCAGCTTGTTTAGCAATCCTTCATAATACTCATCCAAGTTCCTTTCTGTGATTATTCGTTGATCACTTGGGACTTTTATCATTTCCATTTGTTTAACAGTAGCATTAACGACCAATGTTCTCAGTACTGGTAATACACAACAAAATAATAATCCTCCCATTAATATAGCAGCTCCTAAAAACATTCCCAGTTTAGCAAGCCATGCTCCCCATGCTCCAAATTTCAAATCAAACCAATCCCATATCCGTTGGTCCCTTCCTGCATTTGCTGTAACTTCAGCTTTTAATTTTTTAATTTTAATCATCACTTCACTAAAAGCTCCTCCAGGGGCAGTATTATTGGGTATGAAAGTGCAACATTGATCTCCAAACATGATACAGACTCTTCCCTTATCAGCTAAGAGCCAATTCAGGGCCTGTCTGTTTTGCCATGTCATTCTACTTGTCGCATGCACTTGTTCTCCTAATAGGGTCAATGCATCGTCAGTGTAATTAATGAATCTTTGTTGGTTATAATAAATGTAATTAATCCACTCTACACCTCAACCTCTTTTGATTCTGTTGTCTTCCTTGCTTTCGCTTTGTTCTGTTCCCCATTGTGCCATGTTAAGTTCTCGAAGTAATCTTACTCTTACGCACATACCTTTCCATCCTACCGGTAAAGAAGGCAACAATGTATCACCTCCACAGATCCAAAAGAAATCTGCTATTATTAATGATTGGTCTTCATAAATTTCTATAGAAGGCAAGGCAATAGTTTGATTTTCACATTCTTGAGGTGTTATTTTATTACCTTTCTTTTTTCCAAGTGCTAAAAGTTCTGGAGCTCTAGCAGGAAGTCCAGACTTCCAAGAATTTTTCTTATCTATATGCCAAACTATAGCACATTTGCCCTTGAACTTGCCTACATCTTGTGTTCCTTTCGGTTTATGAAAGCCCTCATATTCTTGTTTATAATCTATGCCATACCATTTTGGAATCTCTACTTTCCTTTTTTCAATTTTTATATATTGGCCGATGTCCGAATATTGACACCAAGATCCCCAGAGTGGTCTAAAAAAGTTACTTGTTAATTTAGGATTTCCTAAAAATCCTAGACATTCAGCAATACAATATGGTCTAGTGAAATCTGTCAAATGACAAAAGTTTCTCCCAAAATCGGCACATTTTTGGTAGTCATATGGATTTGGTACGGCTATTACTTTGTTTAACGGAGATTTGGAGCATAGCAAGCAATTTTCCTTCTTTGTTTCTCTTGCAGTAAAAGCTGCCCATTGATACCATTCATTATTTTGAGCTGTTTCCCATAATTCATCATTTTGACTAGCTTCTTCATCCCCTTGCATCTCATAATCTGTGTCTATATGATTTTTGATTAGCATTAGCTCTGTCGAGTTGATATCTTTACCACTGTTCTCCAAAGGTTTAAAAGTTAATTGAAGGGAAGTCTGGTTGCTTTCTATCGGTTGAGCTTGGAGTTGCATTATTAGATACATTAAGCATAAGAGGATCTCCAACCACATTGTCAGATTCGTTCTCTTCCCTCTCCTGTTCCTCCGACTGGAAGACTGGAGCTCCTTGTGAAATCTTTTCTGTGCTGTCTTTTGTTTGCACTTCATCCTGTGTTCTGGGTTCCTCCTTGTCACTCTCTGTCACGTTGTCCACCTGTCTGTTTTCCTCCCTTTCTGTCTTTTTTTTGGGAACTCTCGTGCAGTGGTTTAGATGATACCAAATTGTACTTCCCTCCACTTGCACTGCTGTCGGAGTTGCTCTCACCACTGTGTACGGGCCCTCTCTCCTCGGTTCATTCCATTTTCTCCGGAACACCCTCAGATATACTTGGTCACCTGGAACAACTGGACACGTTGTCTCCGTCTCCTCGCTGGGCTCTTTTCTTTTTTCCTGTGAATAGATAGCTTTATGTATGACAGTTAGTTTCTTCATATATGAACGAAGTTCCATTTGTAACTGCTCTAGAGGCGGTCCTTTATAGGGACCTCTACAATGTGGCGCGGGCATAGGACGACCTGTAAGCATTTCATGAGGTGTTAAATGCGTGGTGCGGTTAGTTTGCATGCGATAGCTCATTAGTGCTAGAGGTAAAGCATCAATCCAATTAAGTTTAGTACTTTCACATATTTTGTTTATTTTGGCCTTGATAATTCCATTCAATTTCTCTACCTGTCCTTGACTTTGAGGATGGTAAATGCAACCTAGTCTTTGTTTTATTCTTAATTGTTGCAACACTTGTTTTACAGTTTTTTGTATGAATGCCGAACCGTTATCTGAACTTATTTCTGATGGTATCCCAAATCTAGGAATTACTTCTCTTGTTAGAAATTTGATTACTGTCCCTGCTCCTAGATCTGCTGACGGTACTGCTTCCACCCATTTGCTAAATCTGTCAACAATCACCAGCATGTATCTTTTCCCTTGTACTCGCTTTATCATGTCCACGTAGTCCATGACCAGATGTTTAAAAGGCCCTTCGGGCACTGGTATATGCCCTATTGGTGTCGTTATCCCTTTTCTCACATTGTACTTTGCACAAATTTCACATGTAGACAAGAATTCATCTACCGATGCATACAAATAAGGAGACCAATATCCTTGCTTTTTATTTTTTCTTACTACTTCCCCCCTTGCGCAATGGTCAAAACCATGCGCATCTGCGATAAGAATATTCAAAAGTGAAATTGGTGCAACCATGTGTCCTTCGTGTGTACGCCAGATCTCTTGTGAGTCTTTTTTGGCCCCCCTTTGATGCCACATAGTTTGTTCGTAGGGGCCTGCTTGTTGCTGAATTCGAATTATATCATCCAATTGAGGTTGAGGCTCTATAAGTACTACAGGTGCTAATACTGCTATTTGACATCCTGAAGCCTTTTTTGCCTGTAAATCTGCTGCATTGTTTCCTTTAATGACATAATCATTTCCTTTTTTTGTGTGCTTGGCATTTGATTATTGCTAATCTTTTTGGTAGCATCATAGCAGAAATTAATTGCCCTATTTGTTCACCATGTTGGATGGGAGTTCCATCACTCTTTTTGAAACCTCTTTGTTTCCACACGGCACCAAACAGGTGACATACACCGTGAGCATATGCTGAATCAGTGAAAATGTTAGCAGTTTGTCCCTCTGCTAACTGACATGCAGCTGTAAGAGCTTTTAATTCAGCTAACTGTGCAGAACAAGGTTGTACACAATGCTGTGATATTACAGGTACAAATTCTTTCTTGTCCTTCTTCACTACTGAATATTCTGTATGATTTCCTTCATGGTCTCTAAAGCTAGATCCATCTACAAAGTAAGTGACTTCTGCTTCAGGAATGGGTGTTGACTCAAGATCTGGTCGTAATCGGGTAAATGCCAATGACTCATTCACACAATCATGAGGTTTTCCTTCAAAAGACAAAGGGATCAAGTCTGCTGGATTGACTGTATGACATTGCTTAATAGTTACGTCTGGATATGTAAGAAATGAGGAGTAGGCCAATATTCGAGCCTGCGTTAGAACAAATTTTCCCTGCTCTAATAATTCCACAGTTTTGTGATGAGTGTAAATGGTTACTGGGTACTCCATAGTTATTGTGGATGCTTTTTCATAAGCATAATATACTGCCGCTAGGCCCTGTTGGTAACACGGAGGATATCCTTGAGCCACATTATCCAGCTTTGTGCTGTAATAAGCTATTGGCTGCTTTTTCCTCCCACTGCAAGTCTCTTGCATCAGTACAGCTGATGCATAACCATCAACTCTATTGGTCACATACAGATGAAACATTTTATTATAATTTGCTGTTCCTAGTGCAGGTGCCTGTTGTAATTCTTTTTTCATCGTTTCAAATGCCAGTAGTGCATCTGTATTCCATATTAATGGATTGCTTAGATGCTGAATTCCTGCCTGTTTCATCATTTCTCTCAATGGTCCTGTTTTTACTGCATAGTCTTCTATCCAGTCTGAACTAAAGCTAGTCATCCCTAGAAAAGTCATCATTTGTCCCACTGTTTGAGGCATTGGCGTTTTACTTATGCCTTCTAATTGAGTGGGTGCTATAGCTCGAGTGCCATATGCAAACAATCTTCCTAAGTATTCAACTTGAGGTTGACAATACTGTATTTTGTTTTTGGACACTTTGTGTCCTCCTTGAGCCAATTTTGTTAAAACTTTAATTGAATCTCTGTGACATTGTTCTAATGTAGATGCAGAAACGAGTAAATCATCCACGTACTGTATTAGCGTTCCGTCTACTACAAGATCTTCTAAATCGGCCTTTAATACTTGATTGAATAAATGAGCCGAATGTTTGTATCCCTGAGGTATTCTTGTATAGGTATACTTTTTTCCTGCATAGGTAAACGCAAACAGGTATCTACTCTCCTCTGCTAATGGCACGCTGAAGTAGGCAGAGCAGAGATCAATTACCGTAAAGTATTTGGCATCAGGAGGGACGTTCGTTAACAACGTGTGTGGATTTGGCACATCAGCTGGCAAATCTTCAACTATTTCATTGATTGCTCGTAAATCATGAACGAGACGCCATCGGTTTTTGTCTGCTTTAAGTATAGGCATAATTGGAGTGTTACAGTAACTAGACGTTTCTATTAAAACTCCGGCTTTTACTAAACCTTCAATATTGTCTTTTATTCCTGCCTCAGCCTCTGGTCGCAAAGGATATTGTGCTTTTCTAGGCAGACGTGCGTCTGGCTTAAGTTGAATTCTTACAGGATTAGCTGATTTTATTAATCCTATATCTGTGTCATGTTGTGACCACAGTTCAGCTGGTACCTGACTCTCCATTTCCACAAAGAATTCAGTCTCAGTATTGTTTAGTAATTCAGATGTTGTGGTCATTTGTGTTAAATTCTTTTGACTGATTTCTACTTCCTGTGGAATACCTAGTAAACTGGTTGCACACAAAATTTTGATGTAATTTTTGTCAGCTGAATGAAAAATCAACGGATGTTCTGTTGATTCCCATTTGCTTTTTCCTGCTTCTCTCATCATTGGTCCTAAATCTTTTGTTTCCCAGTTTTTCCTACATATATTGCAATATGTGGGACAGAATATTGCAATATATGTATGGGACAGAGGGAAGTCGTGGCCTAATGGTTAGAGAGTCGGACTCGTAATCTAAAGGTTGCGACTTCGAGTCTTGGGCCGGCAGGGATTGTAGGTGGGGGGAGTGACTGTCCAGCGCTCTCTCCACCTCAATACCACGACTGAGATGCCCTTGAGCAAGGCACCGAACCCCCAACTGCTCCCCGGGCGCCGCAGCATAAATGGCTGCCCACTGCTCCGTGTGTGCACTTTGGATGGGTTAAATGCAGAGCACAAATTCCGAGTATGGGTCACCATACTTGGCCGTATGTCACTTCACTTCACTTTCAGAATCAGTTACATTGAACCATTTTTCAACAAATTCACTGTTTGGAATATTTAAAGCTGCTCCTTGTTTACCTATTATGATATACTCAGAGACTGTCTCGACTTTTTGACCTTTCATTTCTTCCTGCCATTTTTGTTCTATTTTTTCATCTCTATTTGGATCATAGATCATTGTACAATGAAATTCTGATTTTGTTAACCTTGCTTCAGGAATCTGTGCTTCAATAAACTTTCCCCATTTGTTTACTGTTTGTCTTACATCTTGTTCTATCTGTCCTATCCAATAGACATTTGCTTTTGGCTCTGCAACCACCATTTGTGTTTCTGTTCCTATTGCATCGATAAATATTCCTTCTGGAGAACACCAAATTTGTAAACCCAATTTGCATAATGCATCTCTTCCTAACAAGTTGATAGGAGTTTGATTTGATACAAGAATGGGCATTGTTATACTTTGATTTTTTGTTTGTAGACACACTGGAGCTGTCATCGGAATTAATTGCATTTGTCCCGAGAATCCTACTGTCTTTGTGAATTTTCCAGACAAGGGGAGATGTGAAGCATATTTTGAATTTAAGCAAGTAAAAATTGCTCCTGTGTCTAGCATCATGGGTGTGTTTTTACCCTCTATTTTAATTTGCATAATAGGCTCTTGATTTGCTTTAGTTGTTAACATTGGTAACTGGTTCTCCCCTGTAGGATTCTCTGGGCACCCCTAGTATCCCTGATTTGGTCCCCTCCACGGATTAACAGGGCCTTCTCCTGTACCTCGATCGGACTGCTGCTAACCTTCTCCTCTGCCCCCTCGAGGGTACTGCTGGTATGGCAAGGTGGGACAATTATTTCTGATATGTCCGGGCTGATTGCATATCCAGCACAAATCTGGAAGGCCAGTATAAGGTCTGCCTCTTCCTCTCTGGCCTCTCTGCATTGGTCTTTTTCTCCATCCCATTGGAGCTGGCTGTTGGGGGTAAACATTAATTATGGGCACAGGCAGTTGGTGTGTGTTCGGGGGGCCTGCCGTAGATGGATTCGGCTGAACAGTTGGTTGCGGAGCGCTCACAGGAGACATAACTGTCATTCGTTCCTCTCCCTCTTTCACCATCGGAGCTTGAATCTTTCTCTTATTTTTCTTTGTCAGCTCTTCAAGCTGTAGATGCGTTAGCTTTCGCTGTAGTTCTTTCTGCGTGTGTCTGCTGTAGTTCTTTCTGCGTGTGTCTGCCTACACCATCCAGTTTCAATTTAGGCTACTTATCAAGGCCATAAACAATAAACCAGATAAATGCATGCAGTTATTTCTTCTGGAATAAAACTCCCTTTTGTTCTTTTCTTTAACCCTCTGGGGTCCGAGGTCATTTTGGGGCCCTTGAGATGTTTTGACATGCCCTGATATTTGTGCTTTTTTCAGCTACTTAAAACATACTATTGACCAACATGTAATTTTTTTTGTATTCAGCACAAACTGTGCTACAATAATATGTGACCAAGATGGATGTACATGTTTGCATTTTTTAGAAAAAAAATATTATGCGTGGTTAGTAAGTTTTGGGAAAAAAAATGTAGCTGAAATAAGGCCTTAAAACTCACACTAAATAGTCCTGAATAAGACTTTTGAGTAATCAGTCTTGTAGGCTAGAATATTTACTTCAAAATTATGTGAAAATCATTCTGCTTACTCATTCACAGAAAACAATATATTGATTTAAAATTTTCAAGACATGTTTTGTGATCGAGGGTCTATATGCAAGGGAGTGGTAATGGCCATGAATATTGAGTGAGTCTCACCTGAGAGACAAAGGGCCCTCCCCTATGGGCCTCTAATGGCCCATCAGTGTGACTGTGACTGTGAGGCAGGTAAGAGAGGATGTGAGGAGACTGAAAAAAAGGTTTTTTTTAAATTATTTGTGTTTTATTTACAACACAGTATAATCAAAACATACATAATGAAGGTCAAAGACACATTATTGTGCACACTGACCTAACCACAGAGATGTGAACTGACAACAGATTCTGTTCAACAAGTGAAACAAGTAAATCATACCTGATATTTACGTGTTTTATTTAAGTGTTTCTACTTCTTTCCATGGATTCAAGAAGAAAAAAACATAATCAGTAGAAAAGGAGCTTGTTTTAACATAGAATATCAGTGTAGTTGAACATCTGATGTTGGTGCAGCGCTCTCAGAGGAAAACAGTTTGAAGAGACATCAGGATTCATCTGGTGCTGGTATCTGATTCAATAAAATACAAACAAAAAAACATTTGTGAGCATGTTAATATCAGGAACATCTGCATCTGTATATATATATATATATATATATATATATATATATATATAGGTTTTGTAGCCATCGACTCACACATGCTTTGTACTATCATAAAACAATCTTATATCTGAGAAACTAATTATTGTTTAGCACGTTATTAAAATCTATTTCTGAACAGAGTAGGCTATTAATAATAAACATGTACTAAACATACTTAGACTCGTAGCATTCATCATGTTACAGTGTACACTCATATTACTTTTATTGTTTTATATAGAGCATGAAAACATCATCGTGCCGTAAGAAATTTAAATACAATGAATTGCCCCTCATATTCAAAATGTTTTACAAGATTTCAAACATTGTAGTCAGGAATTATAGTTTGGGAAAAACCCAACTATGATTTTGTAGTCATATAGTCTAGTATGTATGATTTTATAGTAGCCTATGACATGACTCTCATGACACAGACTCAAGCAAGCTTTGTACAATAAAAGGATGTACTTTGTACTATAAAAAAATGATATTTTATATCTGAGAAACTAATTATTATTGTTTAGCACGCTATTACAATATATTTGTGAACAGAGTGTTAATAATAAACATGGTCTAAACATTCGTAGACGCGTAGCATTCATCATGTTGTCGTTTGGGAAAAACGCAACTAACTGTTTAAATCTGTTCAAGTTTATGACACAATAACACGGTAACTAATGCAAAAAAGAAACATAACTTACTCATCAGATCGATCTCCTCTTCTGTATGAAATCGTGTTCTTCTTTCGAGGGAAATCCTTTCTTTACTCAGCGTGAACAGTAACAGTAGCTGCGATGAGGACCTCCGCTCTTTGTTTGTTTTGGGCGTTTACACGCGCTCACGCACCACGTGGCTATTTACATATGAACGGCGCGAGTAGCACGTGGGCGTGAACTCATTAGAGATAATGAGTCAGACGGGAAAGATTGAACATCGTGTTGGTTTCATACGGATTACTTCATCACAGAATGTTTCCGATAGGACTTGCTTCATTTCGAAGTAGACACTTCAGGCTTTCTATAGATATAACTCCCATGTCTCTGCGTTGAGTATTTCCTGAGTTACAGTTCATTTTAGTGACGTGTTTCTCAAAACAGTTTGCGGAGACGGAGAAGACAGAGAGCACACCCTGTTTATTTTCTTATTTCTCCAAAAGCACAAAGTTGTGTTGTTATTGAGAGTGTACTCAAAAAAAAGTAGACACTTAACAGTTTCGATTGATGTATAACACTTATTTGTGTGACCAAAACCAACAGAGTATTTTTAGTGTCTTTTGCACTGATCTTAAAAAAAAACGAGTTGGTCTCGCCGGCGATACAGCCGACCCCAGAGAGTTAAATTTAGAATTTTGGAAGAGCAAAATTTAAGTGTCTTACCACCCAGAGCAGACTGGCAAACATCACAAAATTATATAAGCAAAAATGCTTACCTGTGGCCACTTTTTTTGTGCTGTTCGTCAAAATTCTGCTCCAAGCGGTCGTCCACTCTGCTGCTCTGTTCCAATCCTGTTCGTGACGCCAATTGTAGTGTATTCCGCTTCTTTCTGAAGAATTACGCACAGTCTTGGAGTTTGGTGCCAGAAGAAAAGACTTTATTTTCTATACAGCGAGAATAAAGTCGAGACCCTTTCTGCAGAAAAGTCTCTCGAATGTCTCTGGGCTTTGGTATATATACACCAGTTTTTTAAGGCGGGTTTCCTATACATTAGAAGCCCCTCTCATGCATACCCTTCTACATTTCACTAGCGTTTGCAATCCTATCTCTTCCTTGGGAGCTGAGACTTCCTAGACTTGTTATGGTAAAGGAAAAAGCTCCCCTATATTTTTCCAGATGTTTCCTGTTTGTACATTTTAGCCACGTAGGCACTTTTAACACAGAGGCCTTTAGAACATAATGGAGGATTAAAAGGATATATAAATGATATATAAATGGCAAGATTCACCTTGATTATACTTGATTAATTCAGATCTTTAACAATAAAAATCTTCTTCAGCAGCTGTTCGGAGGCTGGGAGAAGCGTCAGAGAGAGCCTCCTGCTGGCTCTGGCACAAGAGAGAGGGCATAAGCTGGAAGCCTGGAGGAGAGGGGCAGTGACCTGGCCAGTCACTGCTGACCCACCAACTGGAGGGTGTTGTGGTTAAGGGTCGAAACACCCAGAGAAGTTTGGGGACCACCTGACGATCTCTCTTCCAGGCAGAGGCTTCATCCATTAGAAATGGGTGTATGTTAGCATCATAGATGTATTTTACAACTATATAGGGTGTGTCTCCACTTGCAAATAATGATCTGTTAAATAATCACACTGGAAAATGATTGGATGAAAAAGGGAAAAGAGTTTTCTATTGGCTGGCTGGTTCTTTATGCTGTGTACGCCCCCTGTTGCGTCAGTCAGTTCATGTGTGAAAGGCCAGCGGTAAATTGTGTGTTTGGTAGCTCCGTAATTCCATCTGTTATTATCTATGAAATGTGTGATATATCATGAGCAAATGCATATATCCTAGACATTGGTGAAGAGAGTGAAAGATGTGTGTTTTATTTTAGCGTGGCAGCACAAGGAGTGTCGAATATGCTGGAAGTTATCAACTCACTCTGTGTTATCCAGTTTTCTCAGGTACATGTTACGTTATGATTTTGTGATGATGCATTCATTCAACTATGTTTAATATTCTTGAATTTGTTCCACTCTGAATCAGTTCATGTGTGAAAGCCCAGCGTGTGGCAGCACAAGGAGTGTCGAATATGCTGGAAGTTATCAACTCACTCTGTGTTATCCTGTTTTCTCAGTGAATAAATGGGCTGAGAGAAGAATTCTTGAATCACAAGCTTTATTGATCCACAACACAATGCAGGGAAGAGAACAAATCAGTTACACTGCCATCAACTACTATATTAGCCGAATTAGCCACAGGCTGCTGCTCTCCACTAACCCACAGAGCGGGTTGTACAGGAACGGACTAGCAATATATGGGAAGTTTAGCTAAGAAATATTATGAATGTTGTTTATTTTATCATAACCTGTAAGTTCTGTTATTGTATGTTTATTTATTTTTTTCTGACCATAAACTAAAATAACACGAACAGGATTGTGACTCTGTACAGGAGAACAGGGAAAACAGGGATGCTGACTATGAAGGGCAGAATCACAATATGGCCAGCTTTCAGTTTTATTGAAATTAGGTAACCCAAAATACATTTGATTTTACATTATGTTTACATTCATGCATTTGCCAGATACTTTAATCCAAAGCAAATGTGCTGCATTATGTACACTAGAGCCCTGCACGGGCCTAAAATTTAGGCCCTGGCCCGAGACGCTCAGGCCCTAGCCCGGCCTGTGTACGACAGTTCATCAGAATTCTTGGCCCGAGTCCGACCCGAGCCCGTCTTTTTTCCCCCTTCTCCCAAAACAGATTATCTACTACTGTTTCAGCTATTAAAATAGTTCAGTTTTGTATGAAATGGCAAAGTGATTGTATTTCATTTCGTTATTTTATTAAGTTAATTTAGAAAAATGTTTGGAGCATTTTTTTATTCGTTAAATGTAAGTTTTTGTTTTTTAAAGTAACGACCAAGCGGCCAGCGGCAGACAGCGAGTTGCTCATTGCCTATGTTTGATCAATTTAGCTTTCTCAAATCATCACGACTTCTCTAAAATTAAATCTATAATTATAAAACAGCTCCACGATGTTAGTTTAAGCGCTCGACCTAGATGAATTGCACTGATGCATATCCAGTAGTTTGTGCGGAGAGTGGAAGCTGAAGTGCGTGAAGTGAGTGAACACGCCAGAACGATCACTTGCATTGGAAACATTTCAAAATACGCTGTAATTTTTGCTCATAAAGGTAAGAGTAAAAGGCTGTTGTTTGGAACAGTAAAGGGTCTACTTTTATTTGTGTGCACTCACAATATCAACAAAATGTGCTTTTATTAAAAAAAAGAAGAAAAATAAAAGCAGTTTCGCTTTTGAGCAAGCGGTGCGCTTCTGAAAAACCGAAACACAGCATATACTTGCCTCACTGACTTGATAAATATAGTATCTATAGAAAGCTTTGAATTACTACTTTAAAACAAAATAATTCGAATCGAAAACAAAAACTCATTATAAAATCCCTAAAGATGCATTTATATCTAAAGGCACATCCAGTGAGGAGATCAAATGCATGGCTGATCAAAAATGCAGCTTTTCCCGAAGCATTGGGAACTTTTTGTAATTCCACGCTCCAACTTCTCCCTGATGCTCTGTCTGCATGGTCACCTGTATGCTAATGTGTGCGTATATGTGTTGCGTATTGCTTAGGCTATGTATAATATTTATAATATAATCAGTATTTAATACAGTAGCCATGTATGCTCTGCGCGTATATGGGCACAATAAAAGTAGAGAAGCTAAATGAGCCCGAGCCCGATCTGTAAAAAAAGAAAATGGCCCGAGCCCGGCCCAAATGGACTCAGCGTGTCGGGTTCCGTCAGGACCCGACAGGCTTGCAGACCTCTAATGTACACATTTTATTGAGTTAAGTTACCAAAACAGTATTTTCAATTACTGCTTTATTATTATTATTATTTTCTAGTTTGTGGTCTGGATCATGTCATCTCCAATACATTCCAGTTGTAAGCTTTGTTTGTGATTGCTATCATAACGGGGATAACATCAACTGGTAAGTTAGCCAAAGTAAACTAGTTAAAGTTTTTTTTTTTTTTTTTTTAAATCGTTATCCATTGCCTTGATAATGTGGTGACTTCTGCCACTGCTGTGAGGAATCATTCTCAAAGTTTTGATGCCAGATGATAAGACTTCATTATATTTGATAATGAAGCCTGAGAGACCCTGCAGGGAATCTCCAGAGTCTGGGTTTGCATCCTCTTATATACAGTTTTTTCTCCTAAGGCGTGTTCAATACATTTCCTATATCATTATTGTTTACCTCTTTTGGATGTGCCTCTCCATATGTTTCCTGGAACAGACAATAGGCCCCGATTTATGTTACGTTAAAGGAAGAGACCCTCTCATGTCAAAACAGGATGTGCAGCTTTACCTTAAACCATACGTCTGCACATTCCATTCTTCTGCAGGCCTCTACACATGCAGGCAGATACAATTTTATAATCGTAGAATACCTTGATACATAAATGGCTACAGTATATTCACATTAATCATACTTGATTATTTTATATTTTGATTAATAAAACTCTTCGTCATTACCCCTTTGAGACTTACTAAGTCTCACCTTTACTTGTCTTTACCCAGAGTGCAGTTTCATAATTCAGTCTCATCAGTTATCACTACCTAGTGACTAAAGTAAGTCACACAGTCTTATCACCAATGACTAGATTATGCAACGGCACTCTGGTGGAGCAGCAGGACCAATCCTCTCCCCCACACTTGACTAGGAAGGAGTAAAAGATCCCGTCTCCGTAACCCTTATTTAAGATAAAACAATGTTATAAGCATGAGCGTGCAATTGGTTCAGCACATGCCTGTGGTTGTCTCAATTACATATACAACAGAAATAAAAATTCAAAACATGTAATATCACACAAAAATAGCACAGTTGATCTTCAGCCCAGACACTTTGCGCATTGTAGAGGGCCACCCTTGGGCAGAGGTTAGGCTAGCACTTACACCCAGGGTATAGTTCATCTTTATACTTCTTCTTCGTCCTCAGTTGAGGTGCTAGAATCTCAATCATTTGTCAATGTTTGTGACTTCCAGTTGGGTGCATAAGCCCAGTCTAGGTAATGTACATTTTGGTTACTCTTCAAATTAAATTTTTCATCATCTTAGCATTTCCATTAGCCTAGCTGTGGCTTTGATAACTAGTGACCGCAGTATAGGAAGCACACAGCAAAACTCCTCCAACTCCTACAAAAATTCCTAATTTAGCTAACCATGCTCCTAACTTTAGATCAAACCAGTCCCACATTTTATTATCTTTTTCAGCATTTGCTTTAAGTTTAATCCTTAGGTTTATTTATTTGATCATTACTTCAGTATTATTTGGTATATAATTACAGCATTGTTCCCCAAACATAACACATACTTTTCAGTTAACAAATAATATAAAGCTATTCTATTTTGCCATGTCATTCTACTTGTTGCATCCAATTGCTCTCCTAAAAGAGATAAGGCCTCATCAGTGTAATTAATAAATCTTTGCTGATTGTACTTTATGTAATTAATCCTTCTGTAATTTTATTTTTCCGTTATTCAAATTAATATTGATTCAATCCCTTGACTTCATCTCTGGCATTAACATTGTTAGGTATACCTCTAGATTAACCAATTGAATATATATATATATATATATATAAACTGTAGGGTATTTTTCATAGGCTCTTTTGGATCAGATTTTCTCTTCATTTGTTGTTTCCTTTTCTAGAGAGATGTGACTGATTTTTTTGTGTCACCACAACCCTACAGAATCCTGACCATTTTTCTGGTGATGTTGGCAAGATGCCTTATTGTAATCCACACATCCACCATGGGTTTGCCAATGTAATATCAATTTCATTAAATATAGGGGGTGGGCCTTCTTTTATCTCTAAATAGTTATCTTTACATTGTGATATTTACCACATGTTGATGCATTTCCCTTCAAATCTTCCTTTGTCAATATTTCCTTTCTTCTCATTACATTCAAATTCTTGATCTGCCATTAAGTGTATTTTTCCTTGTGACTTTTGTATTTTTATTATTATTATTTATTCATACTATTGACCATTTATGGGTGCGTATGCACTGTAATTCAATTGCTTATCTGTTTGTTGTAGATTGGAGAAACTGGCACCAGTATGGGCATAATGCCATTTTTTGTGTACAGTTTCTAAAGGTATTTATTTATCTGTCTCTCTCTATTAAGCATTTACCTCCCAGTTTTATTACATCTAATCCCATATCACTACATTTTTAGATTTTAGAAGGGTTTTCAAACTGTGGGTCGCAGAGTGGGACAAGGTGGGTCACTCAAAGTCACTTGGCTGTTGCTAAATTTGAATTTCAATGACACGCACACACATACACATACTCACACACAGTTCAGTCTAGGGCTGCACGATATACCAACAAAATGCCACAATTTAAAACATTTAAAAACATGCAAATTAAAACATGCGATAGGAAACTTACTCACTCCATATAAACAGTAAGTTGTTTTCATTCCTTCATATGCATTTGGCTGCCTCCCAATAAAGAAATGGTGTGTAAAAATCATTTCACTTGTACGGGGTGAGCTGGGCACAAACGTGGGGTTAATTATAACACTACATGATTTAAACATTTCCACATGCTAGAATAACAAAATTTAGAAAGTGTCCTATTATTTCCTTGCTATATCATCACTAGGCTAGAGAAAAATATTTTGAAGATATTGCAGAGCATTTATTCAGTCATTGCAAAAGTACATTTCTGGCTGAAATAAATTTATTATCTTGGTTTGTTTAGGCCTATTTAAAATGAGTAGTGTTGTTTCTCTATACTGGTTTAAAGGTCCAAAAACTAATAATTCACATCTCCATCATCCATAAGTACCTAGTAAATAGCGAATGTATAATTATAATTACCTCTTATCTGGATGGATGGATGTTGTTAGAAGTTCTGGATGCTTTCCAGCCGGTGACCGTCCTGGCTCAGTCAAGTCCTGACCACTTGGGGCTCGATGAGGTTGTATTCAGGTTCAGATAACTAGTTATTAGTAAATAACTCTCTGGGGTCGGCTGTCTCGTTTTTTTTAGATCAGTGCAAAAGACACTAAAAATACTCTGTTGATTTTGGTCACACAAATAAGTGTTATACATCAATCGAAACTGTTAAGTGTCTACTTTTTTTTGAGTACACTCACAATAACAACACAACTTTGTGCTTTTGGAGAAATAAGAAAATAAACAGGGTGTGCTCTCTGTCTTCTCCGTCTCCGCAAACTATTTTGAGAAATGCGTCACTAAAATGAACTGTAACTCAGCGAATACTCAACACAGAGACATGGGAGTTATATCTATAGAAAGCCTGAAAACAAACATTCTGTGACGAAGTAATCCGTATGAAACCAACATGATGTTCAATCTTTCCCGTCTGACTCATTATCTCTAATGAGTTCACGCCCACGCCCTGCTCGCGCCGTTCATATGTAAATAGCCACGTGGTGCGTGAGCGTGTGTAAACGCCCAAAACAAAGAGGGAGGTCCTCATCGCGCTTACTGTTCACGCTGAGTAAAGAAAGGATTTCCCTCGAAAGAAGAACACGATTTCATCCAGAAGAGGAGATCGATCTGATGAGTAAGTTATGTTTCTTTTTTTTGCATTAGTTACCGTGTTATTGTGTCATAAACTTGAACAGATTTAAACAGTTAGTTGGGTTTTTCCCAAACGACAACATGATGAATGCTACGCGTCTAAGAATGTTTAGACCATGTTTATTATTAACACTCTGTTCACAAATAGATTTTAATAGCGTGCTAAACAATAATAATTAGTTTCTCAGATATAAAATATCATTTTTTATAGTACAAAGTACATCCTTTTATTGTACAAAGCATGCTTGAGTCTGTGGCTACAGAATCATGTCATAGGCTACTATAAAATCATACATACTAGACTATATGACTACAAAATCATAGTTGGGTTTTTCCCAAACTATAATTCCTGACTACAATGTTTGAAATCGTGTAAAACATTTTGAATATGATGGGCAATTCACTGTATTTAAATTTCTTACGGCACGATGATGTTTTCATGCTCTATATAAAACAATAAAAGTAATATGAGTGTACACTGTAACATGATGAATGCTACGAGTCTAAGTATGTTTAGTACATGTTTATTATTAACCCTCTGGGGTCCGAGGTCATTTTGGGGCCCTTGAGATGTTTTGACATGCCCTGATATTTGTGCTTTTTTCAGCTACTTAAAACATACTATTGACCAACATGTAATTTTTTTTGTATTCAGCACAAACTGTGCTACAATAATATGTGACCAAGATGGATGTACATGTTTGCATTTTTTAGAAAAAAAATATTATGCGTGGTTAGTACGTTTTGGGAAAAAAAATGTAGCTGAAATAAGGCCTTAAAACCCACACTAAATAGTCCTGAATAAGACTTTTGAGTAATCAGTCTTGTAGGCTAGAATATTTACTTCAAAATTATGTGAAAATCATTCTGCTTACTCATTCACAGAAAACAACATATTGATTTAAAATTTTCAAGACATGTTTTGTGATCGAGGGTCTATATGCGAGGGAGTGGTAATGGCCATGAATATTAAGTGAGTCTCACCTGAGAGACAAAGGGCCCTCCCCTATGGGGCCCTAATGGCCATCAGTGTGACTGTGACTGTGAGGCATATAAGAGAGAATGTGAGGACATTGAAAAAAAGGGTTTTTTAAATTATTTGTGTTTTATTTACAACACAGTATAATCAAAACATACATAATGAAGGTCAAAGACACATTATTGTGCACACTGATCTAACCACAGAGATGTGAACTGACAACAGATTCTGTTCAACTAGTGAAACAAGTAAATCATACCTGATATTTATTTTAAGTGTTTCTACTTCTTTCCATGGATTAAAGAAGAAAAAACATAATCAGTAGAAAAGGAGCTTGTTTTAACATAGAATATCAGTGTAGTTGAACATCTGATGTTGGTTCAGCGCTCTCAGAGGAAAACAGTTTGAAGAGACATCAGGATTCATCTGGTGCTGGTATCTGATTCAATAAAATACAAACAAAAAACATTTGTGAGCATGTTAATATCAGGAACATCTGTATATATATATATATATGTTTTGTAGCCATCGACTCACACATGCTTTGTACTATCATAAAAAAGAGAAAGAAATCTTATATCTGAGAAACTAATTATTATTGTTTAGCACGTTATTAAAATCTATTTCTGAACAGAGTAGGCTATTAATAATAAACATGTACTAAACATACTTAGACTCGTAGCATTCATCATGTTACAGTGTACACTCATATTACTTTTATTGTTTTATATAGAGCATGAAAACATCATCGTGCCGTAAGACATTTAAATACAATGAATTGCCCCTCATATTCAAAATGTTTTACAAGATTTCAAACATTGTAGTCAGGAATTATAGTTTGGGAAAAACCCAACTATGATTTTGTAGTCATATAGTCTAGTATGTATGATTTTATAGTAGCCTATGATATGATTCTGAAGCCACAGACTCAAACATGCTTTGTACAATAAAAGGATGTACTTTGTACTATAAAAAATGATATTTTATATCTGAGAAACTAATTATTATTGTTTAGCACCCTATTAAAATCTATTTGTGAACAGAGTATTAATAATAAACATGGTCTAAACATTCTTAGACGCGTAGCATTCATCATGTTGTCGTTTGGGAAAAACGCAACTAACTGTTTAAATCTGTTCAAGTTTATGACACAATAACACGGTAACTAATGCAAAAAAGAAACATAACTTACTCATCAGATCGATCTCCTCTTCTGGATGAAATCGTGTTCTTCTTTCGAGGGAAATCCTTTCTTTACTCAGCGTGAACAGTAACAGTAGCGCGATGAGGACCTCCGCTCTTTGTTTGTTTTGGGCGTTTACACGCGCTCACGCACCACGTGGCTATTTACATATGAACGGCGCGAGCAGCGCGTGGGCGTGAACTCATTAGAGATAATGAGTCAGACGGGAAAGATTGAACATCGTGTTGGTTTCATACGGATTACTTCATCACAGAATGTATGTTTCCGATAGGACTTGCTTCATTTCGAAGTAGACACTTCAGGCTTTCTATAGATATAACTCCCATGTCTCTGTGTTGAGTATTCGCTGAGTTACAGTTCATTTTAGTGACGCGTTTCTCAAAAACAGTTTGCGGAGACGGAGAAGACAGAGAGCACACCCTGTTTATTTTCTTATTTCTCCAAAAGCACAAAGTTGTGTTGTTATTGTGAGTGTACTAAAAAAAAAGTAGACATTTAACAGTTTCGATTGATGTATAACACTTATTTGTGTGACCAAAATCAACAGAGTATTTTTAGTGTCTTTTGCACTGATCTTAAAAAAAACGAGTTGGTCTCGCCGGCGATACAGCCGACCCCAGAGAGTTAAAAGTCCTAAAGGTTCTGCCACCAAATGTTTGGAACATTTTTTTGTTCAGTAAATTCAAGTTTTTGTTTTTTAAAGTGATGACCAAGCGGATAACGGCAGACAGCTGATATAAAACACTTTAAGCATATTCAGTGTTAGTTTACACATTTAATCAAATTTATCATCTCAACCTGTTGAAACGCTGGCAGGCGGAGACCTCGGTTGAGCTAGCAGTGGCCGTTTCGGCAGAGGAGGATCTCGGACCAGAAGCAGCAGTCAAAACCAATCTACTCGTTCTGGTCCCTGAGGGAGATCATCTCTCTCCACTGCAGCTTACTGATTTAGCCAAGTTGCAGACAGATTTTGTAGATGTCTTTTCACCAATGCCCGGTCGCACGCACTTCATACAGTACCATATCGAAACGTTCCCCGGGGAAGTGGCGCGCAGCCATCCCTATCGTTTACCTGAACACAAGAAAAGAGTGGTTCAGGATGAATTAAAGGCCATGCTAGAGTTGGGCATAATAGAAGAATCACATAGTGACTGGGCGAGCCCGATTGTTTTAGTTCCAAAAACGGTTATCCAATGCCCCGAGTTGATGAGCTGCTTGTTCAGCTTGCTTTTACTCGACACTGGATTTCACGAAAGGGTATTTGCAGATCCCCTTATCGCCATTATCCAAAGAAAAGACAGCCTTCACCACGCTGTTTGGATTACACCAATTTGTTACCCTCCCGTTCGGGCTATTTGGGGCTCCTGCTACCTTTCAGTGTCTCATGGACAAAATCCTCTGACCACATTCCGCGTATGTTTGGCAGCGGCATCTTGAACATATGCACGCTGACATGATATCGCTAAGAGTTATGGGACTCACGGCAAACCCACGGAAGTGTGCAATTGGGCATGTGGAGGTACGGTATCTGGGCTTCCACATGGGACAATGGCAGGTGTGTCCTGGGCTTCCACTTGGGACATGGGCAGGTGCGTCCCCAAAATGACAAGATTGCGGTGATTGCGGCCTGCCCAGGTCCCAAGACCAAAAAGGAAGTGAGACAGTTCCTGGGGCTGGCAGGATATTATAGGAGGTTTATACCCAATTATTTGGAACTCACCAGCCCACTGACTGATCTCACTAAAAAGGATGCACCAGATCCGGTCCAGTGGATGGAGCCGTGCCAACAGGCTCTGACCAAGGTAAAGGCTGCCCTGCCTCTTACACTCTCATAACTTTGATCTCCCTTTCTTGTTGCAGATGGATGCATCGGACAGGGAGGCTGGGGGCAGTCCTGTCCCAGGTGGTTGGAGGAGAGAAGCGATCGGTGCTGTATCTTAGTCGGAAGCTCTCAAACAGAGAGACTAGATACAGCATCATTGAGAAGGAGTGTTTAGCCATTCGTTGGGCTATCCTCACCCTCCGTTATTACCTCCTTGGATGGGAATTCACCCTCTGTTTGGACCACGCTCCCCTCCTGCGGCTCCACCGCATGAAGGATACCAATGCGTGGATCACCTGAGTCGGGGGGGGGGGGGGGGGGGGGGGCAGAGTCTGCAGCGGGGGAACGAGTGCAGAGACGAGCTGTGATAAGGAGGTCAAGTGAATAATGACTAATACCTGTCTTTAATTCCAGTGATTGGTGGGGAGACGATACAGGAGCCCGTTCACATGTGGGAGGGAGTCTAATGTGGAACGCAGAGTGCTGGTCTAGACTGTGTACGGCAGAGAGCCTCACAGGATTTTGAGTTTAATTTTATTTCTGTTAAAAGCCAAATAAAAGATTTGTGCACCCCCAAACTCTGACTTCTTCATCTTGCTTCAACATCGAACTGGGTTACAGTAACTATGAGTGAATGTTCATGTTTCCTCCTGTTATACTATGAGTAATTACTGTCACATAACATTTCACTGTACATGTGGTTATGAAGATGGTATCCTACACCCATGCATGCCAAATATTTTGCCAAGATGAAATAGTGATTTTATAATGCTGAATTTTATATATGACTAAATATTACTTTCTTTAATCTTAATTTTTTGAAAAAAAAAATGCTAATGTAACAGCAGATGCTCTGACTGAAAGGTGCAAACTGTCCCTTTGTGTCTTCTTGAGTGTCATTTGTAAAGAGTTTGAATTTGCCGCAGTAGTGAACTCATTGGTAATGGGCAACGTATTGCATATTATTAACCCTCTGGGGTCCGAGGTCATTTTGAGGCCCTTGAGATGTTTTGACATGCCCTGATATTTGTGCTTTTTTCAGCTACTTAAAACATACTATTGACCAACATGTAATTTTTTTTGTATTCAGCACAAACTGTGCTACAATAATATGTGACCAAGATGGATGTACATGTTTGCATTTTTTAGAAAAAAAAGATATTATGCGTGGTTAGTACGTTTTGGGAAAAAAAATGTAGCTGAAATAAGGCCTTAAAACCCACACTAAATAGTCCTGAATAAGACTTTTGAGTAATCAGTCTTGTAGGCTAGAATATTTACTTCAAAATTATGTGAAAATCATTCTGCTTACTCATTCACAGAAAACAATATATTGATTTAAAATTTTCAAGACATGTTTTGTGATCGAGGGTCTATATGCGAGGGAGTGGTAATGGCCATGAATATTGAGTGAGTCTCACCTGAGAGACAAAGGGCCCTCCCCTATGGGGCCCTAATGGCCCTAATGGCCCATCAGTGTGACTGTGACTGTGAAGCAGGTAAGAGAGAATGTGAGGACATTGAAAAAAAGGGTTTTTTAAATTATTTGTGTTTTATTTACAACACAGTATAATCAAAACATACATAATGAAGGTCAAAGACACATTATTGTGCACACTGATCTAACCACAGAGATGTGAACAGACAACAGATTCTGTTCAACAAGTGAAACAAGTAAATCATACCTGATATTTACGTGTTTTATTTAAGTGTTTCTACTTCTTTCCATGGATTCAAGAAGAAAAAAACATAATCAGTAGAAAAGGAGCTTGTTTTAACATAGAATATCAGTGTAGTTGAACATCTGATGTTGGTGCAGCGCTCTCAGAGGAAAACAGTTTGAAGAGACATCAGGATTCATCTGGTGCTGGTATCTGATTCAATAAAATACAAACAAAAAAACATTTGTGAGCATGTTAATATCAGGAAAATCTGTATATATATATATATATATATATAGGTTTTGTAGCCATCGACTCACACATGCTTTGTACTATCATAAAAAAGAGAAAGAAATCTTATATCTGAGAAACTAATTATTGTTTAGCACGTTATTAAAATCTATTTCTGAACAGAGTAGGCTATTAACTCTCTGGGGTCGGCTGTATCGCCGGCGAGACCAACTCGTTTTTTTTAAGATCAGTGCAAAAGACACTAAAAATTCTCTGTTGATTTTGGTCACACAAATAAGTGTTATACATCAATCGAAACTGTTAAGTGTCTACTTTTTTTGAGTACACTCACAATAACAACACAACTTTGTGCTTTTGGAGAAATAAGAAAATAAACAGGGTGTGCTCTCTGTCTTCTCCGTCTCCGCAAACTGTTTTGAGAAACGCGTCACTAAAATGAATTGTAACTCAGCAAATACTCAACACAGAGACATGGGAGTTATATCTATAGAAATCCTGAAGTGTCTACTTCGAAATGAAGCAAGTCCTATCGGAAACATACATTCTGTGATGAAGTAATCCGTATGAAACCAACACGATGTTCAATCTTTCCCGTCTGACTCATTATCTCTAATGAGTTCACGCCCACGCGCTCCTCGCGCCGTTCATATGTAAATAGCCACGTGGTGCGTGAGCGCGTGTAAACGCCCAAAACAAACAAAGAGCGGAGGTCCTCATCGCAGCTACTGTTACTGTTCACGCTGAGTAAAGAAAGGATTTCCCTCGAAAGAAGAACACGATTTCATCCAGAAGAGGAGATCGATCTGATGAGTAAGTTATGTTTCTTTTTTGCATTAGTTACCGTGTTATTGTGTCATAAACTTGAACAGATTTAAACAGTTAGTTGGGTTTTTCCCAAACGACAACATGATGAATGCTACGCGTCTAAGAATGTTTAGACCATGTTTATTATTAATACTCTGTTCACAAATATATTTTAATAGCGTGCTAAACAATAATAATTAGTTTCTCAGATATAAAATATCATTTTTTATAGTACAAAGTACATCCTTTTATTGTACAAAGCTTGCTTGAGTCTGTGGCTACAGAATCATATTATAGGCTACTATAAAATCATACATACTAGACTATATGACTACAAAATCATAGTTGGGTTTTCCCCAAACTATAATTCCTGACTACAATGTTTGAAATCTTGTAAAACATTTTGAATATGAGGGGCAATTCACTGTATTTAAATTTCTTACGGCGCGATGATGTTTTCATGCTCTATATAAAACAATAAAAGTAATATGAGTGTACACTGTAACATGATGAATGCTACGAGTCTAAGTATGTTTAGTACATGTTTATTATTAATAGCCTACTCTGTTCAGAAATAGATTTTAATAACGTGCTAAACAATAATTAGTTTCTCAGATATAAGATTGTTTTATGATAGTACAAAGCATGTGTGAGTCGATGGCTACAAAACCTATATATATATATATATATATATATATATATATATATATATACAGATGTTCCTGATATTAACATGCTCACAAATGTTTTTTTGTTTGTATTTTATTGAATCAGATACCAGCACCAGATGTATCCTGATGTCTCTTCAAACTGTTTTCCTCTGAGAGCGCTGCACCAACATCAGATGTTCAACTACACTGATATTCTATGTTAAAACAAGCTCCTTTTCTACTGATTATGTTTTTTTCTTCTTGAATCCATGGAAAGAAGTAGAAACACTTAAATAAGTAAATCATACCTGATATTTACGTGTTTTGTTTCACTTGTTAGACAGAATCTGTTGCAGGAATGACTCAAAGTCTGTTCACATCTCTGTGGTTAGATCAGTGTGCACAATAATGTGTCTTTGACCTTCATTATGTATGTTTTGATTATACTGTGTTGTAAATAAAACACAAATAATTTAAAAAACCCTTTTTTTCAATGTCCTCACATTCTCTCTTACCTGCCTCACAGTCACAGTCACACTGATGGGCCATTAGGGCCCCATAGGGGAGGGCCCTTTGTCTCTCAGGTGAGACTCACTTAATATTCATGGCCATTACCACTCCCTCGCATATAGACCCTCGATCACAAAACATTCACAGAAAACAATATATTGATTTAAAATTTAAGACATGAGTAAGCAGAATGATTTTCACATAATTTTGAAGTAAATATTCTAGCCTACAAGACTGATTACTCAAAAGTCTTGCTCAGGACTATTTAGTGTGGGTTTTAAGGCCTTATTTCAGCTACATTTTTTTTCCCCAAAACGTACTAACCACGCATAATATTTTTTTTCTAAAAAATGCAAACATGTACATCCATCTTGGTCACATATTATTGTAGCACAGTTTGTGCTGAATACAAAAAAAATTACATGTTGGTCAATAGTATGTTTTAAGTAGCTGAAAAAAGCACAAATATCAGGGTATGTCAAAACATCTCAAGGGCCCAAAAATGACCTCGGACCCCAGAGGGTTAATGGGGGTCTTATAAGGTACAGGTCGAAAGGAACTGTGGTCTAATATTGAGTGGCTGAAATGTGGAGTAGAGGTAGCTCCCCCAGAAGACTGAATCAGTGATCTCAGCTGGCCATCTCTCCGTTTCAGGCAATCCATAATTGCCCTTCCTAACTCCTGGACCTTAGTTTCCAAAGCGCCTTTTACTTGGCTGCATTCATCCTTCAGCTTGGTGGACAGTGAGTGCTCGAGTACTTCTGCATGATGATCTAGGTACTGTTTTACTATGTGCTGCAGCTGACATTCGATGGCAGTCATCCTATTACATTGTTCCCTCAACTGGTGTTGAATATCCTTAAAACGAACATCAGATGCATTCTCCAACCCCTCCACTCTACATTCTACTTTATGCATCCTTGAAGCCATAATCATTGTTAATAAGCTTTCATCATCTTCGGAGGAGGAGGAGGTAACAGAGGGTCATCGAACTCACATTCTTGTTCCACATTCTCAGGTTCATTTTCCAGATACAAGCTACTGAGAGAATGAATAAGGTCTTGGATTGGCTCACGATGAGTAGTGAAAGGTTCTGAAGAGTAGTCTGGGATTAAAGGATTCTCACCCTCTGTCTCTTTCTGCAAGGAGGCCATTTTGTAACTAATGAATCTTTGGAAATAACTATCTTTAAAGCCTAAGCTGACTGTAATGTTATGTTACTGTAACCAATAAAACAACATGAGTCACAGAAAGTTGAATTTGTGTCTCTCATCAAAATTCAGTTGGATGGTATTTTCCTTCAACTGGTCCCTGTTCGGGCGCCATATTTTATGTAACACCTTACGTTTAATGCCACATAAAGATTGAGGGACCACGAACATTTCAGTGTGTATTAAATGAAAGTTGTGAGTCACACATTCACATCAACAAGTCCAAACATTAGCACATGAAGTCTTCCAGAGTTGAGGAAACATCCGTTAAATCCAGCAAGTCCATCAGTTCATAGATATAACCATAAGCAGCATTTTGTCATAATGAAATCAGTATTTAGAGTGGAAAAGGAGACAGCAGTTCTTAAGTGAAGCAATGCGGAACCTGAATCACCAAACAATTCCTCCGTTTGTTGACCATGAATTATGAGGAGTAGATGGGTTGGATGAAGATGATTAGTCCCTTTTGGCCTAGGTCCTGTTTATATCTGTGCTGTTTCCTCTCTCATTCAAGAACCCTCTGCATTTAAACAAACATACAATCAACACGTATTTAGTGCTAACCCATGACTAAAAATTATATCTACAAACTCCAAACATGTACAAAGCAATACCTTACTTACATTTGAGAGTAAGAACAAATTGTTCCTCAAATCAGGGCACCAGCAAAGGAGAAGACATTACATGTGCTTGGCACACTACTTCCTGCCTAATGCTACTTCTTTCCCCCCTTTTAGGCAAACGAGCAACTCAGAATACAGAGTGCCCCCTAATGATAGGGCATAACTATGACATGGAAAAAAAGAACTAGGAACAAATGTGACAGTAAAACTGTTACAGTGGCATGTGAGCGCAAGGGTTTGCGCGATCAAACGACGGCGAAAGAGCAAAGAATGCGTTTGGTCATTGGGGTTTTGACAGAGCTGAGTTTGCCCCTCCCACAGTGATTGTCCCAATCAAATTGTCCCTGCAGGGCGGAGCCCCGCCAATACTGTTTCCTTTGGACACAAAACTTAATTTAATCTGTGATCTTCCATGTGGGGAACATCTCTGGAGTTTTAACAACTTCTTATAAAAGTATTATCATCATTCGTATGATACTGAAAATCAACATATAATTCACACTGAATTGTTGCTAATAATACAAGCTTTCATATGATACTAAACACACATATTTCATACACGTTATTAGCTTTTTCTGCTAAAAGAAAAAGGGTTACAAGTTAATAGATTAAAAATAAAACACATCACGCATAAAAGAGCATAGAACACAATTATTAGTAAGCATATTGCTCCAATACTTTAAATGATTTTAACTGATTGTCCTTTTGAGAAATCTTCATGCAAGTTTGAGTTTCTTTGTTGAAAAGAAAAGTTGAAGACCTGAAATGAACATGCAGAAGTCATGAGACGGTCATGGGTGAGTCATGGGACACGTTGTATAAGATCCTGATGTCCTGAGGGCGTCAGTTAATAGTTAATTTAATCATGGTGGTGTTACTATAGTTCCATACATTTGCCTGATCACGAGGTTCCTCTTGAAACAGAGAGACCTTTGTTATTTTCCTGATTAAGTTAATCATTATCACCATTGTGAGTAGCGACGCTAAGGCGCTGACAGGAAACCAGTCAGAATATTGACAATATTGTGATAGCGTGATTAGTTTTAGTCCTCGTGATGAATTTGGGGGGGGGGGGGGGGGATCTTTAGATTATTTTTGACTGAGTTGATTCGATGGCTCAATATCTCACATGGTGACCTGTCTCACCGGCTATGCATCGAGATACATATCATATCGGCCTGAGTCATGAGATGCACATCCATAATTGGTAGAGCATTGCATTAGCAGTACAAAGGTCATGGATCCAATCACACATACTGATAAAATATGTACCATGAATTCACTGTAAATTGCTTTGGATAAACAGCATCTAATAAATGTAAATTATATTCAACTAGATTTAGACGATGTAATCTGTAATTATTAACTACGTTTGAATAACCATACCAAGACTTAATGTGGCGTGACATCTTGTTGCTGAACACTTGTGGCTGCATCATTTATGATTTAAGAAGCATGCAACTGATTTTTCTCTGTAAGTTATTGCTTGTGACACCATTTATTCTTTCATGGTTTTTAAAGTGTATGTTTTGTTTATTATTTTCAAGGATGGCTTTTGAGGCTTCTCTCGACATGGGAAGCAGTGGAGCTTTATGTGAGGACATTAATAATCCTTGCAGGGAAACTGAGCTAAAGACGATGTACGATAAACTGAGACTAACTGCTGTCAAAGTATATAATGGAAATAAAAAAGAAATCAAAGACAGACAAAACCATAAATGAAACAAAAGAAAAGGAAAAGCTAAAATCAATGCTACAGGTAATGCTCTCTGGCCCTACAAAGCTCAGTTATAATTTATACATAAACATTGTTTACTGAGGTGAAACTGTCACATCTACATAAACTCACACTGTATTCTCTGTCATAGGAAATTTTCAATAAAGCTCAACATGACATGACTAAAAAGAAAGAAGATTTGCTATCCTTTCTTCAAGTAGACCAGGAAAAAGGGGGAGGTAAAAAAAACACAGCGCAAAAGTACAAAACAGCAAACAAAGGTACAGAAATGCAAAAACTTTAACAAAGAAATAATATATGCGCTAATTAAAAAAAATATAATCAAACGAGAAATGTTATTAAACCACTGTAATTATATTGCTTTTTTTTTTTTAAGAAACTGAAGTACATGGAATTAGCTCTCCAAAATCTGCAAATGATAATATTTCATGAAGAGGCTAGATACCTCCAGACCATGTACAAGGTAAAGAGAAACACAATGCACTAATATTGCACTAATGCACTAATATTGGCAATAGTATATATAATCTGCAAATATATTTAATCATTCATTTTTATTCAATTTGTCTATCTGGAATAATTTCCTGACCTGTGTGCATTGGCTGATGAGTGTTACAAGGTTGGCTGCCTGATGGCTTTACACAATCCACCCCTGCTGCTCGACTGGGAGAACAAAGGGCCATCAGATTACCTGCCACCAATTAAGATGGAAGAGACATCTGAAAATACAGCTCTGTAGATTTAAAATACAGCTGTATGAACAAAAATCAGCAACTGCATCAGAGAGATTAGAGGCTGCATTGAATGATTTATTTAGATTGCATACATTTTATAGCTATTATACCAATAGTCACTACTTGTACTGTGAATGGTTAGGGGTCTGACAGTGATATTGAATTTCAAGCACAGATGTCGAGAGACAGCCCAACATCCCATGATGAAGCCTTGAAGTTTCATGTGTTATAATATTTTTTAAAAAATGCAGTACTCAGCACAGTTCATAGACAATTATCCAGTAGAGTTTAGTATCTATTATCTATATCTATTTTCAAGTAATTCTGAAAATTGTCCTTATTCGTAATTCGCTTTGAATAAAAGTGTCTGCTAAATGACTAAATGTAAATGTAATGTAAATGAAAAATCTTGACTTAAATCTTGAATTAGATTTTTTTTTTCAATTAAACTGAGGTTTCTTCCAATAAGCTGCAAACTGTAAAGAGTTTGTGTGTGTGTGTGTGTGTGTGTGTGTGTGTGTGTGTGTGTGTGTGTGTGTGTGTGTGTGTGTGTGTGTGTGTGTGTAATTCACCTACAATTGAAAATTCTGTCATTTACTCAACCTCAAAACTCATATGACTTTTGAAGAGTATAGAAGAAATATTGTGATTTAAAACAAAATTGCACAGTATCATGACACTTCAGCTGGTATAATATTGTAAGATATGTTTATGGTATCGTCACGACCCTGGTATCTTTAACATAATACTTAACATCCCAGATAGCAAAATTCTTGAGGCCCAGATCAGGTCCACACCTGACACTTTCATCTGGCCCACATGCCCCATGGAGTGATGGCATTTGTGCAATCCGCTCCTGTTGTCGCATGTAAGCCAACCAAATAAACCAAAACTGGCCCTGATGTGAGTCACAAGCTGTGTCCCAATTCATAGGCTACATTCTTTGAAGGACCCATTTGAAGGCCAATTGCGTCACCGTGGCACGATGAAGGCTGCCGTAATTCGAACGCGACTTCAAATGCACCCTCCGTTTCATGAACAAATGAAGGATACAATAGATGGATCCTTTGCAGCCTACCCTATTCCAGAATTCACAGAGCTGGTGACGACAGGACTTTTATTAAAAAAATAAATAGCAGGTGATGGTTCTGTGGTGTCTGACGAATACACTCCTTAATGTAAGTATTGGGTTTTAATTTACTCAAATATCTAGCGAAACAAATGTCAAAAGTCAGGTCTTAAAAAATGTGAACTTAAAGTAACAATACCACTGCACAGATTTATTTGATATTCATTCATTTGTTAGGTGGTCTGAGGCATAAATTCTTGTAGCCTATTTATTAAATTGAGGGCTGAATATGATCATTCCTTTAATGGGGATAAAAACTCTGCCAGTCCACACCAATAAAAGTAGATAAGAAGTAGATAAGTCTTTCACTTGTATTTTTATTTTTTTAATGTCCTGCTGTGTCATATTTTCTAACCTTAAGATTACAGCCCTGTTTTAATAATTTGCATAAGTCTTTTCTTTTTCTCTTCTTTTAGGACAGTTCTGGAGAAAATGGGGCTACTGGGAAACTTTAAAATGTAATGAATGTAATTTATTTGTAAATAAAGCAAAGTAATTTCTGAGCATTGTTTTATTTTTGTATTAGGCTATAAGTTGAAACTTAATAAATAACATACAAGAAGTAGTTCTGAATTTTTATTTTTATTTTTGCAAAGCAACAGATTGAAAAAACAACAACATTTGTATTCATTCAGACAGCCTGGTGTGGCCTCTGCCAGTGGGACATCATCTGGCCTCCAGAGTGTTTGAGTGCATATTTCCACTGTCTAACACTGGGACGTTCAGGTTTATCCTGGTCTGATTTATGGAAAAGAGGAAAGGACAAATTGTGTAGAGCTATGACAAAGTAATTGGTGGAAGAAATATTGAATTACTTTAGTAAAGTACATTCAGTAACTACTAATAGCGTATTGAGGAAAAACTGCATGCATTTAAAACCTTAATTATAAGTATTATCTTTCATACTGTGATGTATTCAAGGTATGAAGAGTAAATGTATGTATTCTGCAGGAAAAAAAAAAAAAAACTTCATATATGATGGTCTTGCTTTAATATTTTAATATTACTGCTGCACTTCTGTACTGTATATTGCATTTTACTTCTGAATATGTTTAAGGTTGCTACATTTAAAATACTTTATATTGGCTACTGTTGGCCAGTTTACAACAGTGCATCATATTGTAAAAGACCTTTTTTATGTAGTGTTGCTGTCCTTGCTGTGAGGGAAAAAAAAAAAAAAACTCAGTACTTCTCATTTGAATGTGATTAAAAGGATATTTTGTTACATTCCACCACTTTATTTGCAAATGAAAGGATCAAAGTTTATTGCTAGAATATTAACAAATAGTTGCTAACTACAACTGCGTCCAATAACGAAGGCTGCTTCCATATGACTTGGACCGGTCTAGCCTATGACAGTAACGTTTGTAAGTAACTGTATAAAATTAAACGGGGTATAAAACCTGTTTAAAAATGTTTACCATGCTCCATTTATGTATATAAAAATCAATAATAGAATAAACAACAAAATCAACATTTAACCACTTTATATATTTTTTTTTTTCATGTCATTACAATATTCAAGTAAGGTGAAACCCAATACTTACATTTAAAGTGTAATTTGGAAATTAAAAGTCAAAAACTAATAATTCAGGCTCCAGTTATTTCCCGTTCTTTTTCATTAAAAAATAACATCTATGGCACCTCTGTTCTGGCACCGTTGCTATGCGACAGGAGTGGCGATCGGGAACACCTGCTGGTGCAATCAGGAAATCCTGCAAAGGCTAGACTCGGAGTGGCCTTGGAAGACCGCATCGGCTGTATCCTTGGATTGCTTCAGTCTGTTGTGCTCCTGAGAGGTTTGTGATTGTAGCATTGTGTACCTTCGCTTTTTGTTGAATCTCTACCTTACTTTCACTCCCTTTTGTCTAAAGTGATAATATATAACTTAATTACCACCATATTTCTGGTGTTATCTTTCAAACTAATCTAACTAATTTGATCGTTCACTTTTAAAACCACGAGTGCACCTTATTAGCCCGTTACTCCTCACTCGCGGTTCCATTTGCGTTTCTTTTCGCGCCTATTATTGTTTTCTTTTCTTCTTGCTCTGTTTTTCACGAGCTCATCAAACAACAGTGGTAAGTGGTAAGTTAAGTTGGTATCATTCATCAATCACGGTGAGTAATGGCTTCTTCTCCTGCTATTGTTGTTTGCACTGTTTGCCACATGTATAGTTTATCTGTCTCTGTCAGCAGCGAGGGATTCACATGTGATAAATGCAGGGAAATAGTTAGGCTGACAGAGAAGGTTTTAGAACTAGAGACACGCATCCAAACTTTAGTTGAGGATAGTAAGAATGTGAGGGCTGTAGATACTGCTTTGGATGCGACTAGTTCAGGGAGTCCTGTACATTCTTCGGTTTCGGTTGAGCCCGTGCAGCAGGGCAGCTGGGTGACAGTGAGGCGGCATAGTCGCGGGTCAAAACACCACTCTTCCGTTCCGATCAGAACATCAAACAGGTTCTCCCCACTCAGTGACGCACCCACTGAGAAACCTGATGAAAGTGCTCTAGTTATTGGCGATTCTATTGTACGGAACGTGAATATAGAGACACCGGCCACCATAGTCCATTGTTTACCAGGAGCCAGAGCGCCTGACATCTTGGCAAATTTAAAAGTGCTGACTAATGACTCTGCTCCGCTCGCTGCTTATCGTGGCGATGAGATTCATAGCAGACTGTCGTCACTCAATGGCTGGATGTCTAAGTGGTGCCCGCAAAATAACATAGGCTTTATAGACAATTGGATGAGTTTTTGGGGCAGACCTGACCTGTTGAAAAGAGATGGTGTTCATCCCTCCTGGGGTGGTGCCGCTCTTCTCTCTAGAAATATGGCACATAGTCTTAGAGTTTGTACTTGACTAACTGGGGCCCAGGTCAGGAAGCAGACAGACTGGCTAAACCGATCGTCTGCTAGCCGCCTCACGTCACAGAAGTCAGTTAATTCTCAGCACATAGAAACTTTTTCACCTAAATATCACACAATAGAGACTGTGTTTTTTCCCCGAACTAGAAAATACAGAAAACATCCAAACCAAAGTAATAGTAACAATTTAATTGATGTTCAACAAATAAAAAAAACAATATAATACAGATAAAGACTTGATAAAGCTTGGCTTATTGAATATTAGATCCCTTTCTTCAAAAGCACTTTTTGTAAATGATATGTTCACTGACCATAAACTAGATGTGCTTTGTCTGACAGAAACCTGGCTAAAACAAGGTGATTACATTACTTTAAACGAGTCTACACCCCAAGATTACTGTTACAAACATGAACCGCGTCCAAAAGGTAAAGGGGGAGGTGTTGCTACAATTTATAGCAATATTTTCAGTATCTCTCAGAGATCGGGTTTCAAGTATAATTCATTCGAAGTAATGGTGCTCCATATAACGTTATCCAAAGAAACAAGTATTAATGATAAACCCCCTGTGATGTTTGTACTGGCTACTGTATACAGGCCACCAGGGCACCATACAGACTTTATTAAATAATTTTCTGATTTTCTGTCGGAGTTAGTGCTGACTGCAGATAAAGTCCTAATTGTTGATGATTTTAATATCCATGTTGATAATGAAAAAGATTAGTTGGGATCAGCATTTATAGACATTCTAAACTCTATTGGTGTTAAACAACATGTGTCAGGACCTACTCATTGTCGAAATCATACTCTAGATTTAATACTGTCACATGGAATTGATGTCAGTGGCATTGAAATTTGTCAGCAGATCGATGATATCTCAGATCATTATCTAGTCTCCTGTATATTCCATATAGCTAAAGCTGTAAAGCCAACTACTTGTTACAAATATGGTAGAACCATCACTTCTACCACAAAAGACTGCTTTATAAATAATCTTCCTGACTTATCTCAGTTCCTCAGTTTATCCAATAGCTCAGAACAACTAGATGATGTAACAGGAACTATGGACTCTCTCTTTTCTAGCACTTTAGATGTGGTTGCTCCTTTACGCTTAAGGTAGATTAACCCTCTGGGGTTCGAGGTCATTTTGGGGCCCTTGAGATGTTTTGACATGCCCTGATATTTGTGCTTTTTTCAGCTACTTAAAACATACTATTGACCAACATGTAATTTTTTTTTTTTGTATTCAGCACAAACTGTGTTACAATAATATGTGACCAAGATGGATGTACATGTTTGCATTTTTTAGAAAAAAAATATTATGCGTGGTTAGTACGTTTTGGGAAAAGAAAATGTAGCTGAAATAAGGCCTTAAAACCCACACTAAATAGTCCTGAATAAGACTTTTGAGTAATCAGTCTTGTAGGCTAGAATATTTACTTCAAAATTATGTGAAAATCATTCTGCTTACTCATTCACAGAAAACAATATATTGATTTAAAATTTTCAAGACATGTTTTGTGATCGAGGGTCTATATGCGAGGGAGTGGTAATGGCCATGAATATTGAGTGAGTCTCACCTGAGAGACAAAGGGCCCTCCCCTATGGGGCCCTAATGGGCCATCAGTGTGACTGTGACTGTGAGGCAGGTAAGAGAGAATGTGAGGACATTGAAAAAAAGGGTTTTTTAAATTATTTGTGTTTTATTTACAACACAGTATAATCAAAACATACATAATGAAGGTCAAAGACACATTATTGTGCACACTGATCTAACCACAGAGATGTGAACTGACAAAAGATTCTGTTCAACAAGTGAAACAAGTAAATCATACCTGATATTTATTTTAAGTGTTTCTACTTCTTTCCATGGATTCAAGAAGAAAAAAAACATAATCAGTAGAAAAGGAGCTTGTTTTAACATAGAATATCAGTGTAGTTGAACATCTGATGTTGGTGCAGCGCTCTCAGAGGAAAACAGTTTGAAGAGACATCAGGATACATCTGGTGCTGGTATCTGATTCAATAAAATACAAACAAAAAACATTTGTGAGCATGTTAATATCAGGAACATCTGTATGTATATATATATATATATATATATGTATAGTAGCCATCGACTCACACATGCTTTGTACTATCATAAAAAAGAGAAAGAAATCTTATATCTGAGAAACTAATTATTATTGTTTAGCACGTTATTAAAATCTATTTCTGAACAGAGTAGGCTATTAATAATAAACATGTACTAAACATACTTAGACTCGTAGCATTCATCATGTTACAGTGTACACTCATATTACTTTTATTGTTTTATATAGAGCATGAAAACATCATCGCGCCGTAAGAAATTTAAATACAGTGAATTCATCATATTCAAAATGTTTTACACGATTTCAAACATTGTAGTCAGGAATTATAGTTTGGGAAAAACCCAACTATGATTTTGTAGTCATATAGTCTAGTATGTATGATTTTATAGTAGCCTATGATATGATTCTGTAGCCACAGACTCAAGCAAGCTTTGTACAATAAAAGGATGTACTTTGTACTATAAAAAATTATATTTTATATCTGAGAAACTAATTATTATTGTTTAGCACGCTATTAAAATATATTTGTGAACAGAGTATTAATAATAAACATGGTCTAAACATTCTTAGACGCGTATCATTCATCACGTTGTCGTTTGGGAACAACCCAACTAACTGTTTAAATCTGTTCAAGTTTATGACACAATAACACGGTAACTAATGCAAAAAAGAAACATAACTTACTCATCAGATCGATCTCCTCTTCTGGATGAAATCGTGTTCTTCTTTCGAGGGAAATCCTTTCTTTACTCAGCGTGAACAGTAACAGTAGCCGCGATGAGGACCTCCGCTCTTTGTTTTGGGCGTTTACACGCGCACACGCACCACGTGGCTATTTACATATGAACGGCGCGAGGAGCGCGTGGGCGTGAACTCATTAGAGATAATGAGTCAGACGGGAAAGATTGAACATCGTGTTGGTTTCATACGGATTACTTCATCACAGAATGTTTGTTTTCGATAGGACTTCTACATTTCAAAGTAGACACTTCAGGCTTTCTATAGATATAACTCCCATGTCTCTGTGTTGAGTATTCGCTGAGTTACAGTTCATTTTAGTGACGCGTTTCTCAAAACAGTTTGCGGAAAAAGAGAAAGCCGGACCAGAAAGTTAGAAAAGTTTAAGAAGTTTAAAAAGTTTAAGTTTGAAAAATGTTAAACGTTTTAAGTTTGATGGATTTCAGTCTGAAATAGTTTGAAGTTTAAAGTAGTTTTAAAAGCTTAAAGTTTGATAGATAGATAGATAGATAGATAGATAGATAGATAGATAGATAGACTTTAGATAGATAGACTTTAGATAGATAGATAGATAGACTTTAGATAGATAGAAAGATAGATAGACAGACAGACAGACAGACAGACAGATAGATAGATAGATAGATAGATAGATAGATAGATAGATAGATAGATAGATAGATAGATAGATAGATAGATAGATAGATAGATAGATAGATAGATAAGAAACATTAGATAGATTAGTTTGAATGGATTAGAAATAGTATTGGATCAGTATGACCCCAATCAACTTTCTTTAGTTAAAAAATGTTTCCCTTCATCTCAGTGGAATAAGATTTTGTGACTTTTCAACATTTTCTATCTGTATTCACATAAAAAAAGGGCTTGATTCGGTTGTTCTGAAGGTATGGATTTTTTTTTTTTTACTAATATGGTTTTTGGGGTCAATATTACCCCAATTGAAAATGAATGGGAAATACGAAAAAATCTTTTTTTTTTTAATTTGTCAAAAAATAATAATAAATCCAGCATAGGTCTGAAAATTTTCACACAGAAATGAAGGCCTGGTACTAGATCACAAATCCAATGTAGAAAAGACGCACGCACACACACATACAAAAACACACATGTGTGACTGCAACAAAGAGCGTTTTTATAGAAATTGGCAAATAAAATCAATAAATTCTGCATAAATCTGAACATGTCCACACAACAAAATTAAAGCGTGATACTAGAGCACAAATGCAATGTGTAACGAGCATACTCACTCACGTACACAAACACACACACACACACACACTCTCTTACACACATACCCACCATTCATATCTGCTTATTGCAGTTGTTTTTTAGTTTAGGTTTTTTTTTTCCATTTTGATTTTATTTACATTTATGTAAAAAAAAAAAAATAATAATTAATTTTATTTTACTTTTTGGATTGAAATAAATATGTACCTGCAATCAAGTTTTAGTGACAACTTGTGTGGCATTTCTGCAAATTTATGTGGCATTATTGCAAAAGCGAGCACTTATACAGTTTTTAATGTATTTTATAATGTTTAAATATATAATTACTAAATATATATCATAAAAGTTGTGTATTTTATAATGTTTAAATATATAATTACCAAATATATATCAGAACATTTGTGAGTTGACCACTTCCAGAAAAATGAATGGCTCTCTATGGGCCTCTGCTGGATATATATGGTCATTACACTATTCTTTCAAAATCTGTGATTTCTACAAGTTTTTCTATAACCACCAGATGGCAGTATTGTACACCTAACACCTAGATCAACATCCAGAAACAGTTTAAATTAAATTTAGATCATCATTTAAGATATTTATTCATAAAAATATAATATTTCACATCCAAGCTAATGGTGTAGTTGAGGATTTTTGTGGTAAACAGGTACAAAAGTACTTCATATCTCCCAAAACACAGCATTAATGTATAGATGAGAAGTAAACAAAAAAAAAAAAATGAAATATTATTTGAATGATTAAAAATTTATAAATATTTTACAATTACTCTTTCAATCTTCACATTTTCTGTCTATTTCTTTTGTGTGTGTGTTAAATAGGGAAGGTATGTTTGTTTGTGTGTGTGTGTGTGTGTGTGTGTGTGTGTGTGTGTGTGTGTGCGTGCGTGTGCTTGCCTGTGTGTGTGTGTGTGTGTGTGTGTGTGTGTGTGTGTGTGTGTGTGTGTGTGTGTGTGCGTGTGCTTGCCTGTGTGTGTGTGTGTGTGTGGTGTGTGTGTGTGTGTGTGTGTGTGTGTGTGTGTTAGATAAAGAATGAATGGAGAGTGAATATCCTTTAGATAGATAGATAGATAGATAGATAGATAGATAGATAGATAGATAGATAGATAGATATATAGATAGATAGAAATAGTCAGATGATAGACAGATAGACTGATAGATAGATAGATAGATAGATAGATAGATAGATAGATAGATAGATAGATAGATAGATAGATAGATAGATAGATAGATTTGAATGAGTTTAAATGGGTTAGAAATAGTACATAGAAGGGAAGTCTGATTGAGTCTAATGGGCTTCAGTGTGTTTAGATTTAAATTTTGACAGTTGGAGTTTGACGGAATATTCAGATGAGCCAATGTAAGTCTATGGGATTTTTTATGATTTTTAATCTTCATTTTTATGAAAACCGTAAGTCGGATCAGTTAGAAAAGATATAGCACACCCGGCGTGATCAGTCTGAAGATCTGGGCTGAGTTTGGAGTTTGTAGAGTTAAAGCTCTAGGAGGAGTAGCAGTCAGAAATTTTAGTCTCAGAAAAAGAATAATAATAATAATAATAATAATAATAATAATAATAAGTTTAAGTACAATATCAGTAAGTTGGCTTTCTCAAGCCAACTTAATAATAATAATAAGTTTAAGTACAATATCAGTAAGTTGGCTTTCTCAAGCCAACTTAATAACTAGATAAAAAAGTTTGTTGAGACAAACTTTAAGTTGGCTTGAGAAAGCCGGACCAGAAAGTTAGAAAAGTTTAAAAAGTTTGAAAAGTTTAAAAAAAAGTTTAAGAAGTTTAAAAAGTTTAAGTTTGAAAAATGTTAAACGTTTTAAGTTTGATGGATTTCAGTCTGAAATAGTTTGAAGTTTAAAGTAGTTTTAAAAGCTTAAAGTTTGATAGATAGATAGATAGATAGATAGATAGATAGATAGATAGATAGAAAGACAGATAGACTTTAGATAGATAGATAGATAGATAGATAGATAGATGATATACAGAAAGACAGACTTTAGATAGACAGATAAACAGAAAGACAGATAGACTTTAGATAGATAGATAGATAGATAGACAGATTCTAAGGACCTCAGAGTGGTTGCTAGGGTACTTAGAGTGGTTGCTATGATGGTTGCTAGGCTAACTCTGGTGGTTTCTAGGGTGTTGCTATGTGGTTGCTAAGGTACCGAGTGTGTTTACTAAGGTCTTGCTATGCGGTTTCTAAGGTACCAAGGGTGATTGCTTGGGTGATGCTATGCGGTTGCTAAGGTACCCGGGGTGGTTGCTAATGTGTTGCTATGCGGTTACTAGGATAATCAGGGTGGTTGCTGAGGTGTTGCTATGCGGTTGCTAGGGTACATGCGGTGGTTGCTAAGGTGTTGCTAGGGTACTTGTGGTGGTTGCTAAGGTGTTGCTATGCGGTTGCTAGGGTACCCGGAGTGGTTGCTAAGGTGTTGCTATGCGGTTGCTAGGGTACTTGGGGTGGTTGCTAGGGTGTTGCTATGCGGTTGCTAAGGTACCCGGGGTGGTTGCTAAGGTGTTGCTAGGGTACTTGGAGTGGTTGCTAAGGTGTTGCTATTCAGGTTGCTAGAGTACCCGGAGTGGTTGCTAAGGTGTTGCTACGCGGTTGCTAGGGTACTTGGGGTGGTTGCTAGGGTGTTGCTATGCGGTTGCTAAGGTACCCGGGGTGGTTGCTAAGGTGTTGCTAGGGTACTTGGAGTGGTTGCTAAGGTGTTGCTATTCAGGTTGCTAGAGTACCCGGAGTGGTTGCTAAGGTGTTGCTACGCGGTTGCTAGGGTACTTGGGGTGGTTGCTAGGGTGTTGCTATGCGGTTGCTAAGGTACCCGGGTTGGTTGCTAAGGTGTTGCTAGGGTACTTGGAGTGGTTGCTAAGGTGTTGCTCTGCGGTTGCTAGGGTTCCCAGGGTGGTTGCTGAGGTGTTGCTATGCGGTTGCTAAGGTACCCGGGGTGGTTGCTAAGGTGTTGCTAGGGTACTTGGAGTGGTTGCTAAGGTGTTGCTGTGCGGTTGCTAGGGTACCCGGAGTGGTTGCTAAGGTGTTGCTACGCGGTTGCTAGGGTCCTTGGGGTGGTTGCTAGGGTGTTGCTATGCGGTTTCTAAGGTACCCGGGTTGGTTGCTAAGGTGTTGCTAGGGTACTCTGTTTGGTTGTTAGGAAGTGGCTTGGCAGCTGCCAATGATAATGCTCCAAGGGCTGTTTGCCAGTATGAATAATATAAACTAACCCCCATGTCTGTATGACATTCAGATTTGAAGATATGCCTGTTTGAGTTTGGGTTGCTAGGGTGCTCGACATTGGTTGCTAGGGAGTGGGTAGGAAGTGTCTATGGTGATTCATGGTTGACTGTTTGCTGCCCCGAGTCAAACGAGCCCACCCCCATGTCTCTATGACATTCAGATTTGAAGATATGCCTGTTTGGGTTTGGGTTGCTAGGGTGCTTGATAATGGTTGCTAGGGCGTGGCTAGGAAGTGTCTATGGTGATTCATGATTGGCTGTTTGCTGCCCCGAGTCAAACGAGCCCACCCCCATGTCTCTGTGATATTCAGATTGAAAGATATGGCCGTTGGGGTTTGGGTTGCTAGGGTGCTTGATAATGGTTGCTAGGGCGTGGCTAGGAAGTGTCTATGGTGATTCATGATTGGCTGTTTGCTGCCCCGAGTCAAATGAGTCCACCCCCATGTCTCTATGACACTGTGATCCGAAGATATTCATTTGGGCTTTTAACATGGCAGTCTATGGGATCAGTTGCTAGGGTGCTCTAAATGGTTGCTAGGGCGTGACTTGATAGCTTCATAATGATCCTGAGAATATGATTGGTTGGCTGAGTAAAATGAGCCCACCCCCATGTCTCTATGATATTGTGATGCAGAGTTATGTTCAATGCAAAATTCCTATGTAAATTACCATAGTAGGAAAAACGTGTGCTGTTTCATGGGCCGTCCCTCACCATAGTATGTCAATGGGGCAATTTTGGGGCGCTCTTGCGCCCCAGGGGTACAACTTATACCCCATTGCAGGGTATGTTCTCGCACAGCTTGATAGCCTCTCTAAATGTGATGATTCATATGTTTCTACGAAATTCTTGCCAACTTAATAATAATAACTAGACAAAAAAGTTTGTCGAGACAAACTTTAGGTTGGCTTGAAAAAGCCTAGCCTGAATGTTTAAAGCAGTTGTGAAAGCTTGAAGTTTAAAGGTTTTCAGTTTGAAATAGGCTAGTTAAATGTTCATTTACTAGTTTTTAAAAGGTAAAAGCCAGAAAAAGGTTTATAGCATGATTAGCAAGTGACTAGCATGTTTCTAACATGACTAGCATGTTATTAGCATGTTGCTAGCATGACTAGCAAGTGACTAGCATGTTTTTAACATGATTAGCATGTTACTAGCATGTTGCTAGCATGTTTCTAACCTGATTAGCAAATGACTAGCATCTTGCTAGCATGACTAGCATGTCGCTAGGATGTTTCTAACATGATTAGCATGTTACTAGCATGTTGCTAGCATGATTAGCAAGTGACTAGCATCTTGCTAGCATGACTAGCAAATGACTAGCATGTCGTTAGCATTTTTCTAACATGATTAGCATGTCGCTAGCATGTTTCTAACATGATTAGCATGTTGCTAGCATAACTAGCAAGTGACTAGCATGTTGCTAGCATGTTTCTAACATGATTAGCATGCTACTAGCATGTTGCTAGCATGATTAGCAAGTGACTAGCATGTCGCTAGCATGTTTCTAACATGATTAGCATGTTACTAGCATGTTGCTAGCATGTTTCTAACCTGATTAGCAAATGACTAGCATCTTGCTAGCATGACTAGCATGTCGCTAGGATGTTTCTAACATGATTAGCATGCTACTAGCATGTTGCTAGCATGATTAGCAAGTGACTAGCATCTTGCTAGCATGTTTCTAACATGATTAGCATGTGACTAGCATGTCGCTAGCATGTTTCTAGCATGGTTAGTATGTTGCTAGGATAGATAGAAAGATTAGAAATATTAGATAGATGAGTTTGAATGGATTAGAAATAGTACATAGAAGGGAAGCTTGATTGAGTCTCAAAGGATTCTGGGAGTTTAAAATGTGTATTTTGACAGTTGAAGTTTGAATTGTCTTGGCTCATTTGAACATTCCGTAATGATAAGTCAATGGGATTTTATGATTTTTAATCTTCAGTTTTATGAAAACTATAAGTCCAATCAGTTAGAAAAGATATAGCACACTAAGTCAGATCAGTCTGAACAGCTGGGCTGAGTTTGGTGATTCTAGCTTGAAAGCTCTAGGAGGAGATGCATTCAGAAATTTAGTCTAAGAAGAATAATAATAACTAGACAAATAAAGTTTGTGAACAAACTTTGAAGTTGGCTTGAGAAAGTCTGACCTATTAAATGTAGTTTTAAAAGCTTGCAGTTTGAAGGTGTTCAGTTAAAGAAGTCTGAAGTTTAAATAAGATAGATAGGAATATTAAATAGATAGACAGATAGATAGATAGATAGATAGATAGATAGATAGATAGATAGATAGATAGATAGATAGATAGATAGATAGATAGATAGAAAAAATCTATATATATATTTTTTTTTAATTTGTCAAAAAATAATAATAAATCCAGCATAATTCTGAAAATTTTCACACAGAAATGAAGGCCTGGTACTAGATCACAAATGCAATGTAGAAAAGACGCGCACACACACATACAAAAACACATGTGTGACTGCAACAAAGAGCATTTTTATAGAAATTGAAATAAAATCAATAAATTCTGCATAAATCTGAAAATGTCCACACAACAAAACTAAAGTCTGATACTAGAGCACAAATGCAATGTGGAACGAGCATACTCACTCACGTACACACACATGCACACACACACACACACACACACACACACACACACACACACACACACACACACACACACACACACACACACACACACACACACACACTCTTACACACATACCCACCATTCATATCTGCTTATTGCAGTTGTTTTTTAGTTTAGTTTTTTTTTTTCCGTTTTGATTTTATTTACATGTAAAAAAAATAAATAAATACAATTAAATTTTACTTTTTAGATTGAAATAAATATGTTTTAGTTTTAGTGACAACTTGTGTGGCATTTCTGCAAATTTATGTGGCATTATTGCAAAAGCGAGCACTTCAAAATACATCAAACAAACAAAAACAAATTCTAACCTTTGGGAAAAATACTGTTTTTAATGTATTTTATAATGTTTCAATATATAATTACAAAATATATATCAGAAAAGTTGTGAGAGGAGTTGACCACTTCCAGAAAAATGAATGGCTCTCTATGGGCCTCTGCTGGATATAGATGGTCATTACACCATTCTTTCAAAATCTGTGATTTCTACAAGTTTTTCTATAACCACCAGATGGCAGTATTGTACACCTAACACCGAGATCAATATCAAGAAACAATTTAAATTAAATTTAGATCATCATTTATGAGATTTATTCATGAAAATGTAATATTTCACATGCAAGCTAATGGTGTAATTGAGGATTTTTGTGGTAAACAGGTACAAAAGTACTTCATACCTCCCAAAACACAGCATTAATGTATAGATGAGAAGTAAACAAACAAAAAAAAAGATATATTATTTGTATGATTAAAAATGTATAAATTTTTTACAATTGCTCTTTCAATTATACACTTGATTTTGTCTTTCTTGATCATTTTATAACAAATATTGTGTAGATAGATAGATAGATAGATAGATAGATAGATAGATAGACAGATAGACAGATAGATGAGTTTGAATGGTTAGAAATAGTACATAGAAGGGAAGTCTGATTGAGTCTAATGGGCTTCAGTGTGTTTACATTTGTATTTTGACAGTTGGAGCTGGCAAGGTCTGGGCTCATCTGAACACATATTTTTTTAATTTGTCAGAAAATAATAATAAATCCAGCATAATTCTGAAAATTTTCACACAGAAATGAAGGCCTGGTACTAGATCACAAATGCAATGTAGAAAAGACGCGCGCACACACGTGTGACTGCAACAAAGAGCATTTTTATAGAAATTGGCAAATAAAATCAATAAATTCTGCATAAATCTGAAAATGTCCACACAACAAAATAAAGTCTGATACTAGAGCACAAATGCAATGTGGAACGAGCGTACTCACTCACGTACACACACACACACACACACACACACACACACACACCCACACACACACCACACACACACACACACACACACACACACACACACACCACACAACACACACCCACACCACTCTTACACACATACCCACCATTCATATCTGCTTATTGCAGTTGTTTTTTAGTTTAGTTTTTTTTTTTTCGTTTGATTTTATTTACATGTAAAAAAAAAATAAATACAATTAAATTTTACTTTTTAGATTGAAATAATATGTTTTAGTTTTGTCACAACTTGTGTGGCATTTCTGCAAATTTATGTGGCATTATTGCAAAAGCGAGCACTTCAAAATACATCAAACAAACAAAAACAAATTCTAACCTTTGGGAAAAATACTGTTTTTAATGTATTTATAAGGTTTCAATATAATTACCAAATATATATCAGAAAAGTTGTGAGAGGAGTTGAGCACTTCCAGAAAAATGAATGGCTCTCTATGGGCCTCTGCTGGATATAGATGGTCATTACACTATTCTTTCAAAAACTGTGATTTCTACAAGTTTTTCTCTAACCACCAGATGGCAGTATTGTACACCTAACACCGAGATCAATATCAAGAAACAATTTAAATTAAATTTAGATCATCATTTATGAGATTTATTCATGAAAATGTAATATTTCACATGCAAGCTAATGGTGTAGTTGAGGATTTTTGTGGTAAACAGGTACAAAAGTACTTCATACCTCCCAAAACACAGCATTAATGTATAGATGAGAAGTAAACAAAAAAAAAAAAAAAAGATATATTAATTGTAAAAAATGTATAAATTTTTTACAATTACTCTTTCAATTATACACTTGATTTTGTCTTTCTTGATCATTTTATAACAAATATTGTGTAGATAGATAGATAGATGAGTTTGAATGGTTAGAAATAGTACATGGAAGGGAAGTCTGATTGAGTCTAATGGGCTTCAGTGTGTTTACATTTGTATTTTGACAGTTGGAGCTGACAAGGTCTGGGCTCATCTGAACACATATTTTTTTAATTTGTCAGAAAATAATAATAAATCCAGCATAATTCTGAAAATTTTCACACAGAAATGAAGGCCTGGTACTAGATCACAAATGCAATGTAGAAAAGACGCGCACACACACATACAAAAACACATGTGTGACTGCAACAAAGAGCATTTTTATAGAAATTGAAATAAAATCAATAAATTCTGCATAAATCTGAAAATGTCACACAACAAAACTAAAGTCTGATACTAGAGCACAAATGCAATGTGGAACGAGCATACTCACTCACGTACACACACACACACACACACACACACACACACCACACCACACACACACACCACAACACACACACACACACACACACACACACCACACACACACACACTCTTACACACATACCCACCATTCATATCTGCTTATTGCAGTTGTTTTTTAGTTTAGTTTTTTTTTTTTCGTTTTGATTTTATTTACATGTAAAAAAAATAAATAAATACAATTAAATTTTACTTTTTAGATTGAAATAAATATGTTTTTAGTTTTAGTCACAACTTGTGTGGCATTTCTGCAAATTTATGTGGCATTATTGCAAAAGCGAGCACTTCAAAATACATCAAACAAACAAAAACAAATTCTAACCTTTGGGAAAAATACTGTTTTTAATGTATTTTATAATGTTTCAATATATAATTACCAAATATATATCAGAAAAGTTGTGAGAGGAGTTGAGCACTTCCAGAAAAATGAATGGCTCTCTATGGGCCTCTGCTGGATATAGATGGTCATTACACTATTCTTTCAAAAACTGTGATTTCTACAAGTTTTTCTCTAACCACCAGATGGCAGTATTGTACACCTAACACCGAGATCAATATCAAGAAACAATTTAAATTAAATTTAGATCATCATTTATGAGATTTATTCATGAAAATGTAATATTTCACATGCAAGCTAATGTGTAGTTGAGGATTTTTGTGGTAAACAGGTACAAAAGTACTTCATATCTCCCAAAACACAGCATTAATGTATAGATGAGAAGTAAAAAAAAAAAAAAAAAAAAAAATATTAGTTGTATGATTAAAAATGTATAATTTTTTTACAATTACTCTTTCAATTATACACTTGATTTTGTCTTTCTTGATCATTTTATAACAAATATTGTGTAGATAGATAGACAGATAGACAGATAGATGAGTTTGAATGGTTAGAAATAGTACATAGAAGGGAAGCTTGATTGAGTCTAATGGGCTTCAGTGTGTTTACATTTGTATTTTGACAGTTGGAGCTGGCAAGGTCTGGGCTCATCTGAACACATATTTTTTTAATTTGTCAGAAAATAATAATAAATCCAGCATAATTCTGAAAATTTTCACACAGAAATGAAGGCCTGGTACTAGATCACAAATGCAATGTAGAAAACGCGCGCACACACGTGTGACTGCAACAAAGAGCATTTTTATAGAAATTGGCAAATAAAATCAATAAATTCTGCATAAATCTGAAAATGTTCACACAAAAAAAAATCAAAGCGTGATACTAGAGCACAAATGCAATGTGGAACGAGCATACTCACTCACGTACACCACACACACAACCACACACACACACACACACACACCACACACACCACACACACACACCACACACACACACACACACACACAACACACTCTTACACACATACCCACCATTCATATCTGCTTATTGCAGTTGTTTTTTAGTTTAGTTTTTTTTTTTTCGTTTTGATTTTATTTACATGTAAAAAAAAAAAAAAAAAAAAATTGAATTTTACTTTTTAGATTGAAATAAATATGTTTTAGTTTTAGTGACAACTTGTGTGGCATTTCTGCAAATTTATGTGGCATTATGCAAAAGCGAGCACTTCAAAATACATCAAACAAACAAAAACAAATTCTAACCTTTGGGAAAAATACTGTTTTTAATGTATTTTATAATGTTTCAATATATAATTACAAATATATATCAGAAAAGTTGTGAGAGGAGTTGACCACTTCCAGAAAATGAATGGCTCTCTATGGGCCTCTGCTGGATATATATGGTCATTACACCATTCTTTCAAAATCTGTGATTTCTACAAGTTTTTCTCTAACCACCAGATGGCAGTATTGTACACCTAACACCGAGATCAATATCAAACAATTTAAATTAAATTTAGATCATCATTTATGAGATTTATTCATGAAAATGTAATATTTCACATGCAAGCTAATGGTGTAGTTGAGGATTTTTGTGGTAAACAGGTACAAAAGTACTTCATACCTCCCAAAACACAGCATTAATGTATAGATGAGAAGTAAACAAACCAAAAAAAAATAGATTATTTGTATGATTAAAAATTATAATTTTTTTACAATTAACTTTCAATTATACTCTTGATTTTGTCTTTCTTGATCATTTTATAACAAATATTATGTAGATAGATAGATAAATAGATAGATAGATAGATGATTTGAATGGGTTAGAATAGTACATAGAAGGGAAGCTTGATTGAGTCTAATAGGCTTCAGTGTGTTTAGATTTGAATGTTTGTCAGTTGGAGCTGGCAAGGTCTGGGCTCATCTGAACATTCCGTCACTGTAAGTCTATGGGATTTTTATGATTTTTAATCTTCATTTTTGAAAACCGTAAGTCGGATCAGTTAGAAAAGATATCACACCCGGCGTGATCAGTCTGAAGATCTGGTGCGAGTTTGGAGTTTGTAGAGTTAAAGCTCTAGGAGGAGTTAGAGTTGATAGTTTAGGATCAGAAGAATATAATAATATATAATATAATAATAATAGATTTAAATAGCATTTCAGTAAGTTGGCTGCCAACTTAATAACTAGACAAATAAAGTTTGTGAACAAACTTTGAAGTTGGCTTGAGAAAGTCTGACCTATTAAATGTAGTTTTAAAAGCTTGCAGTTTGAAGGTGTTCAGTTAAAGAGTCTGAAGTTTAAATAAGATAGATAGGAATATTAAATAGATAGACAGATAGATAGATAGATAGATAGATAGATAGATAGATAGATAGATAGATATAGATAGATAGATAGATAATAGATAGATAATAGATAGATAGATAGATAGATAGATAGATAGAGATAGATAATAGATACTAGATAGATAGATAGATAGATTAGATAGATAGATAGATAGATAGATAGATAGATAGATAGATAGATAGAAGATAGATAGATAGATAGATAGAAAAAATCTATATATATTTTTTTTAATTTGTCAAAAATAATAATAAATCCAGCATAATTCTGAAAATTTTCACACAGAAATGAAGGCCTGGTACTAGATCACAAATGCAATGTAGAAAAGACGCGCACACACACATACAAAAACATGTGTGACTGCAACAAAGAGCATTTTTATAGAAATTGAAATAAAATCAATAAATTCTGCATAAATCTGAAAATGTCCACACAACAAAACTAAAGTCTGATACTAGAGCACAAATGCAATGTGGAACGAGCATACTCACTCACTCACGTACACACACACACACACACACACACACACACACACACACACACACACACACACACACACACACACACACACACACACACACACACTCTTACACACATACCCACCATTCATATCTGCTTATTGCAGTTGTTTTTTAGTTTAGTTTTTTTTTTTTTTTCCGTTTTGATTTTATTTACATGTAAAAAAAATAAATACAATTAAATTTTACTTTTTAGATTGAAATAAATATGTTTTAGTTTTAGTGACAACTTGTGTGGCATTTCTGCAAATTTATGTGGCATTATTGCAAAAGCGAGCACTTCAAAATACATCAAACAAAAACACAAATTCTAACCTTTGGGAAAAATACTGTTTTTAATGTATTTTATAAGGTTTCAATATATAATTACCAAATATATCAGAAAAGTTGTGAGAGGAGTTGAGCACTTCCAGAAAAATGAATGGCTCTCTATGGGCCTCTGCTGGATATAGATGGTCATTACACCATTCTTTCAAAATCTGTGATTTCTACAAGTTTTTCTCTAACCACCAGATGGCAGTATTGTACACCTAACACCGAGATCAATATCAAGAAACAATTTAAATTAAATTTAGATCATCATTTATGAGATTTATTCATGAAAATGTAATATTTCACATGCAAGCTAATGGTGTAATTGAGGATTTTTGTGGTAAACAGGTACAAAAGTACTTCATACTCCCAAAACACAGCATTAATGTATTGATGAGTTAAAAAAAAAAAAAAAAAAAAAAAAAAGATATATTAGTTGTATGATTAAAAATGTATAAATTTTTTACAATTGCTCTTTCAATTATACACTTGATTTTGTCTTTCTTGATCATTTTATAACAAATATTGTGTAGATAGACAGATAGACAGATAGATGAGTTTGAATGGTTAGAAATAGTACATAGAAGGGAAGTCTGATTGAGTCTAATGGGCTTCAGTGTGTTTACATTTGTATTTTGACAGTTGGAGCTGGCAAGGTCTGGGCTCATCTGAACACATATTTTTTTAATTTGTCAGAAAATAATAATAAATCCAGCATAATTCTGAAAATTTTCACACAGAAATGAAGGCCTGGTACTAGATCACAAATGCAATGTAGAAAAGACGGCGCACACACGTGTGACTGCAACAAAGAGCATTTTTATAGAAATTGGCAAATAAAATCAATAAATTCTGCATAAATCTGAAAATGTTCACACAAAAAAAAATCAAAGCGTGATACTAGAGCACAAATGCAATGTGGAACGACACACACACACACACACACACACACACACACACCACACACACACACACACACACCACACCACTCTTACACACATACCCACCATTCATATCTGCTTATTGCAGTTGTTTTTTAGTTTAGTTTTTTTTTTTCGTTTTGATTTTATTTACATGTAAAAAAAAAAAAAAAAAAAAAAATTGAATTTTACTTTTTAGATTGAAATAAATATGTTTTAGTTTTAGTGACAACTTGTGTGGCATTTCTGCAAATTTATGTGGCATTATTGCAAAAGCGAGCACTTCAAAATACATCAAACAAACAAAAACAAATTCTAACCTTTGGGAAAAATACTGTTTTTAATGTATTTTATAATGTTTCAATATATAATTACAAATATATATCATAAAAGTTGTGAGAGGAGTTGACCACTTCCAGAAAAATGAATGGCTCTCTATGGGCCTCTGCTGGATATATATGGTCATTACACTATTCTTTCAAAATCTGTGATTTCTACAAGTTTTTCTCTAACCACCAGATGGCAGTATTGTACACCTAACACCGAGATCAATATCAAAAACATTTAAATTAAATTTAGATCATCATTTATGACATTTATTCATGAAAATGTAATATTTCACATGCAAGCTAATGGTGTAGTTGAGGATTTTTGTGGTAAACAGGTACAAAAGTACTTCATACCTCCCAAAACACAGCATTAATGTATAGATGAGAAGTAAACAAACAAAAAAAAAGATATATTATTTGTATGATTAAAAATTTATAATTTTTTTTACAATTAGCTTTCAATTATACTCTTGATTTTGTCTTTCTTGATCATTTTATAACAAATATTATGTAGATAGATGATAGATAGATAGATATATAGTAGATAGATAGATAGATAGAGATAGATAGATAGATAATAGATAGATAGATATATGAGTTTGAATGGGTTAGAATAGTACATAGAAGGGAAGCTTGATTGAGTCTAATAGGCTTCAGTGTGTTTAGATTTGAATGTTTGTCAGTTGGAGCTGGCAAGGTCTGGGCTCATCTGAACATTCCGTCACTGTAAGTCTATGGGATTTTTAGATTTTTAATCTTCATTTTTATGAAAACCGTAAGTCGGATCAGTTAGAAAAGATATAGCACACCCGGCGTGATCAGTCTGAAGATCTGGTGCGAGTTTGGAGTTTGTAGAGTTAAAGCTCTAGGAGGAGTTAGAGTTGATAGTTTAGGATCAGAAGAATAATAATAATAATAATAATAATAAAGAAGTTTAAATAGCATTCAGTAAGTTGGCTTTCTCAAGCCAACTTAATAATAATAAAATAATAATAATAATAATTTAAATAGCATTTCAGTAAGTTGGCTTCTCAAGCCAACTTAATAATAATAATAATAATAATAATATAAGAATAAGTTTAAATAGCATTTCAGTAGTTGGCTTTCTCAAGCCAACTTAATAATATAATAATATAAGAAGTTTAATAGCATTTCAGTAAGTTGGCTTTCTCAAGCCACTTAACTAGACAAATAAGTTGTGAACAACTTTGAAGTTGGCTTGAAAGTCTGACCTATTAAATGTAGTTTTAAAGCTTGCAGTTTGAAGGTGTTCAGTTAAAGAAGTCTGAAGTTTAATAAGATAGATAGGAATATTAATAGATAGACAGACAGACAGACAGATAGATAGATAGATAGATAGATAGATAGATAATAGATAGATAGATAGATAGATAGAGATAGATAGATAGATAGATAGATAGATAGAAGAAAAATCTATATATATTTTTTTTTTTAATTTTGTCAAAAAATAATAATAAATCCAGCATAATTCTGAAAATTTCACACAGAAATGAAGGCCTGGTACTAGATCACAATGCAATGTAGAAAAGACGCGAACACACATACAAACACACACGTGACTGCAACAAAGAGCTTTTTATAGAAATTGAAATAAATCAATAAATTCTGCATAATCTGAAAATGTCCACACACAAACTAAAGTCTGATACTAGAGCACAAATGCAATGTGGAACGAGCATACTCACTCACGTACACACACACGCACACACACAAACACACACACACACACACACATACTGGTTTAGCTATATTAGTGAGGACCTTGACAGACCTGAGCATTACTGAGGACCAGGCTTTCTAAAGGCCATAGAGACAAACGAATGCCACAGATCACCATTAGGTGGCTCCAGACGCACGTAAATCACTTTAGATATGGAAAACACGCAAACGAGGAAAAAGAAAACACACAGTTGAAAATACACTGGACATGTGAGGTCATGCTGTTGCTAAGTAGATAGCATAGTGTATTTTAAATGCGTATATCATATAATACACTAAATATGAATTATCCAAACGTTTTATCAGTATAAAAAATGTAATCAAATATGAATGATAAACGAATTTGATGCTGAGAATGTTAAAATAAAAGTTAATTGTAAAGGAGAACGATTGTTTGCATCTTACCGACCATCGATTTAAATGGGCTCTACACTGAACTATGTTGCAGAAGTGAATTTTTCAATTTGACGTTGTCATGGATATTAATTATTATATTAAGTGAATTTTTATAATAAATGTATCAGGGAATCATAATAGAATTTATATAATGATGCCACTATAGTGCTTTTGTGGAGATGCTGTTCCAACTTGACAGGAATAAGCAGTTTCTGTAGCAGATGTTCAGTGGTGTTTATTATTTTTATTAATATTTTTTATTATTTTTTATTACTTTCCAAGTAGTAATATTTTTTTAATGTTTAAAAAAAAAAGTATTTCTGCTCAAATGCATTTATTTGATCCAAAAAGAAATATTTCTATTTAATCTAAAACAGAAAAACATTCTGTAAATATACTGTAAAAGTAATTTATTGCTGTGATCAAAGCTGCATTTTCAGCATCTTTTCATTACATAAACTGTATGGACTGAAGAGAAAATGAGAAAGTTTGGTCTTAATTTAAAAATTACAGACTACCCTATATAAAGGCTTCATTCCTACAGGATTACCTCACTTCCTGTGAGAATGGAAATTTCAAGAGAAATTTGTGTTGATTTGTGTACACAAAAACAAAACTTTTCATGGGAAAAGTGCCCATTTATTTGGTGACTGTCACAACACTCAGTGATTGAATGAGCACATGACGGACAAGTAGGTAACAACACAGTATTTATGACAAGACTCTCAGAGTCGCAACCACTAAACACTGAGACCAGACAGTTAACTAAACTAAATAAACACAGACAAAATGAGGAAACTAAACAGGAACAGAATAACAAATGCATAACTATAGAAACACAAGAACTCAGGCAGACTTAACAGAAACTAAACGAAACAATGAAAAAGTGAACTGACCATTGTGCAGATTTTTTAAATGAAAAATGTATTTCTAAGAAACTGAAAATAAAGTGCGTATATTTACAAAAAAAAGAGAAATGAGTATATCAATATATTGAGACTTTATTAAGTGCTTACTTCCACTGAAGAAAGTAAAGTGCAAGCGCTCACCCTGAAAAGGGAAATGTAAATGAAATGCACTGTTGGAGAAATGGAAATCTTTTATATTTTGAACAAAATCATAGAAATATAAAGTGCTTGCTTCCTCTGAAAAAGGAAATACAAGTAAAGTGCATGGAGTTTATACAAAATATTTCTCCAACATAAGAAAACAGTAAAGGACTCACCCTGAAAAGGGAAATGTAAACCAAGTAAACTTATCTAAGAAAAAAAAAAAAAATCTTAGAAATTAAGAAGTATATACTGAACTGTTACCCTAAAAGGAAATTAGACAGCATTCCTGCAAGAAGCAAGTTTCCTTTTCATAGCCTGAAGACTGTTATGGACAAGTTTTTAATAATCAACCCACGATCTTGAGCTAAGTACTGGATTGGCATCTAGACATGATTGGCATTCTGCCTTTCCAGGAACTTTTCTCAAGGAAAAAAATCTTCTGAGTGTACTTTTCACAGCGCCCTGCTCTTCACTACTCCACGGCCTCCTGGGAGCTTTCTTTCCTGAAACGCAAAACCAAAGGTCATACTAAACAAAACCTTACAAATTTGTTGTTAAATGTATGAAGAAGCCTCACTCTATAAGCACAGGTGTCCACTAGCCAGGTTTCCATCTAAGGATTTTTTAGCAAAAAGAATGAAGAAAAAAAAAAAAAAAAATGCTACAAAATTTCCCCAATATAGGAATTAGCCTATGAGCAGCATCTGCATTCGTGCTGTTTCTCCCATTAAAGCAGTTTCTCTGTAATGTTCAGAGTTCTGTTAAATTATTTTACTATTTAAATTGTTATCCATCCACATTTTTTAAAATTCGGTCTAATATATTTTTTGATGTTTCTTTTATTTTGAAACACAAGCAGTTCTGAAGCCATAAAACTCATTAGATATTCTAAATAGGGCCTGGAGAGCCGCATCCCTGCAGAGTTCAGCTCCAGCCCCAATCAAACACACCTGAACCAGCTCAAGGTCAGTCAAGGTCTGAAGACTCACTAGTCACAGACAGGTGAGGTTTTGTTAAGGCTGGAGCTGAACTCTGTAGGACCAATGCTCGTCCACCCCTGGAATTGGCAGTTCTCACATTTGAAATATCTGAATAAATACAATTTATTAATATGTAATAAAAGTTTATCTTAAACAAATTAGGAATATAATTTGGGTTGAATCCAAGAAACTATCAACTAAATTTAGACATTTTGTGTCCGAATAAAGACTGCATCAGTTCTATGTAGACCATTAGGGCTGTGACGGTGGCAGATTTTTACCACGCGGTGGTAATGGAGAACTACCGCCGGTGGTGCGGTGTTCTGAATCGCAAAAATAAATAAATGAGGCTCAATCATCTATTAACAAACGTGCTGTTTACTTTAGCACTTCCGTCAGTGAACACTCAGCCTGCAAAACACTAAAATAAATATCAAAGAAATAATACAGTTAAATAGGAAAGTAGCCTTAAATAAGAGTTAAATACACCCTGTCTACCTCACGCGAGCGGCGCGGAGAGAACCCATATATCAGTGATGCTGTCTACACTAGATGGGCGCGATACGACACGACACGACAATCCCTCACAGTAAACTGCCTCGTCCTATTTATGATGTACTGACACAAAGTTCAAACGTCCTGTAGACAGACTCGACCTGTTGTGCTGCAACGCAGCGTCCTGTTTAGACACGGTTCCGCCACCAAGCGCGCGGGTGCGTTAACTCCTCGTCTGCACGCGCTCTCTGTGGAATAGGAGTCGTGGCGTATGTTGCCACATTTCTTGTTAGCATCTTCCATTTACCGCTGTCTCGTTCGTATTTGACCAGTTTGGAGAAAGCCTCACCAATACAAACCTGACCAGCCGGGCATTTGCGATCACGTGAACTTGAAGACATACAAACGCGGATGGGTGACATGAATGGAAATTATTCCAGATCGGCGACGTAGTATTTGGTTTTGGTAGTATTCACGAAATAAATTTGCTAAATGCAGAATAAACTGTATTTTCCTGCGCTCAATCCTGCCAATCTAAAGGAAATGCCGTGCATGGCGTTTGAGGTCATTTGTGAATTAGCATAGATTTATAGTCTAAATAAAACAATCTGCAACTGTATATTATTACACTTGTAAACAAAAGTTTGTATTATGCTTGTTATAGTGTGTGACGTCATGTGCACTACCGCCGGTGGCAATAGACAACCGCGGTGACAGCTGACTGTATTGTTAAAAGCGCTATATAAATAAAGGTAACTTGACCAATCATGTTTATGAACCCTAAAATGTTACATATGTGACAATACAAAATGAGCTGCCTTGTGTCCAAACCCATGGGCTGTTACATGAGCTGCCCCACTTTGCTGCTGTCTTCTGATATTTCCTCATTTAATAATATTAAAGTAGCATATTTGTAAAAATAGTAAGCAGTAAACTGGGGAAATTTCTCATTACTCTTATGCATTTTAGAAATATTTGGAGTGCACAAGATACAATATAATTTGTGATATATTCAAAATTATGTACGGAAACTGCTAAATGGCAGATTTTTTTGTGAAACAAAAAAATTTGTGACAATGCACATAATTTTAGCAGTAAAAGGCCAACGGGATGGAGACAGGCTGGAGACAGCAAGTTTTGATTCTGTTGATAACAAAACTGGATGGAAACTTTGCTGACAAGCTTTATCTGTCTGTAGCCAAGTTCTGACCAGGTTGTATAAGTTGTGCAGAAGAGCAGCTGACTGATCCATATTCATTACCTGAGAACATTTCTATAATGTGTTGATTGTCTGCAGGAGAGCGCTTGACTGTCTTTACTGAGGTAGAGGGTTGTTCTTCATTCTCTGAAGCATCTGGAGATCACAACAGAACAAGTTAGATCACATGCCAAAACTGTCTGTTGATAAGATGATAAATGAATATGCTGAGTCTATAATAACTAGGGTTGGGTACTGAACTCTGTACTTTTAAGGGTACCGCCCGAATTGCGTCGGACAGGGCAGTTCTAGACCCTTTTTAGGTGGGCTTCACCCTCCTTATTTGTCGTGTCAGCCCCCTAAAATTATAATCAGCTAGCTATCTGAACGATCAGGCCAGTGCTGCTTCCTCGAGAAAGTTTATCATTCTTGCTCGTTTATCGATCTCAGTGTGGTACTCACGCGCTGTGATAGATCGTTAATGTGCACACACATATTTGAATGAAGCACGCACGCACTGAGAGGAACTGCACGGACAGCACGCCAGCCTGGTCTCATGAGAGTCCGTTTCAATGGCACGATCTTTTCTGTTTCTATCTGGTGTGCTTATGATACGCACTTTCCCCACATCCATAAACCTAACAATTGAGTCTCGTATGCATGCCAAAGTCAGCTTTTGTGTATAAATAGCACACCAAATAGAAACAGAAAATCGTACAGAAACACACTTTCATGAGATCGGGTCATTCACTGTTGCGTCTTCCCGAGCAAATACACAAAATATTATTTCACAATGGCCGTCTTGACGAGTATTCAAGTAAACGCAGTCAGTTACATCTTAAATAAACAAACAGTTCAGAAAATATTGGATGTGTGTCAGTATAACGGATCCATGCATTTCTTATATCAAACAACAAAGGAAAAACATAAGAATCACTCGCTAAGTAACTTCTGTAACTTTAACAGGTAATTGTGTATATTTACTTCATACAGTAATACAGTTCATAAGCACAGTAAAATACTGTTTATTTAGGTCATTTGTATCGTTGTATCCAGTGTTGGGCACGTTACTTTAGTAACTATAACTAATTACTTTTTTAGTTACTTCTCAGAAATAGTAACTGAGTTAGTAATTGAGTTACATCATTATAAAAGTAACTAATTACCAGGGAAAGTAACTATTGCGTTACTTTTTAAAAAATGTTCAAATGCCAAATAACTTTGGATGCCCCCAATATTAAATGTTAAATTAATGAAATGGACACTAAAAAGAATAAATTATTATTATAAAACATTGTCTACTAACACTTAGCATCAGTCAGTCAAGCATTATAATATAATATTATGATAATTTAATATTATATGATGATAGAACTTTAGTAATTAGAATAACCAAGTATGAATGCATTTTTGTCATCAATATAAAACGGACTAAGGATTAATGAGCTGCTAGGTTCATGAATATTAATCACGTTGTCTGCGTTCGCTCGAATTGATTTGCTGAAATCAAAACAGGGAGGATAATAGGTGAGCGCCAGCCAATGAGATTGTAGTTTGCGCATTAGTCCCGCCCACAACCAGAGAAACCAGCAGTTCTCAAAAGCTGAAGAATTCCGAAGGAACTCCGTTATTTTGACAGGAAAATACAACACAGAATATCGTTTACATGTAGCGCATCAATTCTGAATGTTATGAAAGACTCTCTTGCTCTGTGTCTTTCTTTGCGTGCGTGTATGTGAGAGAAAGTGACGGCGAGTCGTGCTTCACACTAGAGTTTATGGTACGTCAAATACAGCTACACTGCCATCCATTCAGATGAACTGAAAAATTAAATTCTAATAATATAATATAGTAACCCCACATTTTATTGTCAGTAACGGTAACCATTGTAACGGGGAAACAGTAATTCGTTTGATTACTCGTTACTGAAAAAAATAACGCCGTTAGTAATGCCGTTTATTTATAACGCCGTTATTCCCATCACTGGTTGTATCTAATGGTCTCTCTGAGGGCTACGCCCCCCTAAAGATGAAATCCTAGAACCACCCCTGAGTACAGATTCACATTAAATCAATTGGTACCAAACCTTGGCACCTGAGAACGCATCTGACCTAACCTAATTTATCTAAGTGATTTTGGAAGTTTTTTTTTTTTAATCTCTTTTTATTTGGTTACACAGTGTTTTCTGCTTTTTACTTTATTTAACTCTATATTTTATTTTTATTTACATCAACATGTATGCCATGCCTCCAAGCTGCTTATTTGTTTTGCTAATACACATTCTGTTTCTTATTTATTTGGTTGCACAGTGTTTAGTGATTTTCAGTTTTGTATATCAACCTATTTAAACTTTGTGTAGCCTAAGTAATTTGTTATTTTATATTAGGCATATAGCATGGTGTACTTTTTATTTTTCGTTAATAGTTTGACGTATTTTGCGGTTGCTTGAATTGAATCGACAGCGAATTGCTGCTAATTTGAAAGTGAAAGTAAAATACGCACGCCACTTTTACAAGCTATTTAAAAGAGAAGGAAAGCGAGGAAAAGAGGGAAACCTCAAACAAACTAACCTGTTTTGGACTTATTTTTTCTCTGAAATAAATGTTTTTGTTATTACACAGAGAGTAAAGTACTGAAAAAAGGTACTGTTGGGTACCGGCACTGAATTTCAGGTACCGATACCAGTACCGGTTAAAATGTGAATGGTACCCAACCCTAATAACAACATGTCTAACTGATCTACTCTCTACTTACCTGATTCTGTGATGTTACGCTTGCGCTTGACTGTCTTTACTGAGTAGAGGTTGTTCATCTTCATTCTCTGAAGCATCTGGAGATCACAACAGAACAAGTTAGATCACATGCCAAAACTGTCTGTTGATTTATCATCTTATTAACAGACATATTCTACAATAACATGTCTAACTGATCTACTCTCTACTTACCTGATTCTGTGATGTTACGCTTGCGCTTGACTGTCTTTACTGAGGTAGATGGTTGTTCATCTTCATTCTCTGAAGCATCTGGAGATCACAACAGAACAAGTTAGATCACATGCCAAAACTGTCTGTTGATTTATCATCTTATTAACAGACATATTCTACAATAACATGTCTAACTGATCTACTCTCTACTTACCCGATTCTGTGATGTTACGCTTGCGCTTGACTGTCTTTACTGAGGTAGATGGTTGTTCATCTTCATTCTCTGAAGCATCTGGAGATCACAACAGAACAAGTTAGATCACATGCCAAAACTGTCTGTTGATTTATCATCTTATTAACAGACATATTCTACAATAACATGTCTAACTGATCTACTCTCTACTTACCTGATTCTGTGATGTTACGCTTGCGCTTGACTGTCTTTACTGAGGTAGAGGGTTGTTCATCTTCATTCTCTGAAGCATCTGGAGATCACAACAGAACAAGTTAGATCACATGCCAAAACTGTCTGTTGATTTATCATCTTATTAACAGACATATTCTACAATAACATGTCTAACTGATCTACTCTCTACTTACCCGATTCTGTGATGTTACGCTTGCGCTTGACTGTCTTTACTGAGGTAGATGGTTGTTCATCTTCATTCTCTGAAGCATCTGGAGATCACAACAGAACAAGTTAGATCACATGCCAAAACTGTCTGTTGATTTATCATCTTATTAACAGACATATTCTACAATACATGTCTAACTGATCTACTCTCTACTTACCCGATTCTGTGATGTTACGCTTGCGCTTGACTGTCTTTACTGAGGTAGATGGTTGTTCATCTTCATTCTCTGAAGCATCTGGAGATCACAACAGAACAAGTTAGATCACATGCCAAAACTGTCTGTTGATTTATCATCTTATTAACAGACATATTCTACAATAACATGTCTAACTGATCTACTCTCTACTTACCCGATTCTGTGATGTTACGCTTGCGCTTGACTGTCTTTACTGAGGTAGAGGGTTGTTCATCTTCATTCTCTGAAGCATCTGGAGATCACAACAGAACAAGTTAGATCACATGCCAAAACTGTCTGTTGATTTATCATCTTATTAACAGACATATTCCACAACAACATGTCTAACTGATCTACTCTCTACTTACCTGATTCTATGATGTTACGCTTGCGCTTGACTGTCTTTACTGAGGTAGAGGGTTGTTCATCTTCATTCTCTGAAGCATCTGGAGATCACAACAGAACAAGTTAGATCACATGCCAAAACTGTCTGTTGATTTATCATCTTATTAACAGACATATTCCACAACAACATGTCTAACTGATCTACTCTCTACTTACCTGATTCTGTGATGTTACGCTTGCGCTTGACTGTCTTTACTGAGGTAGATGGTTGTTCATCTTCATTCTCTGAAGCATCTGGAGATCACAACAGAACAAGTTAGATCACATGCCAAAACTGTCTGTTGATTTATCATCTTATTAACAGACATATTCTACAATAACATGTCTAACTGATCTACTCTCTACTTACCTGATTCTGTGATGTTACGCTTGCGCTTGACTGTCTTTACTGAGGTAGATGGTTGTTCATCTTCATTCTCTGAAGCATCTGGAGATCACAACAGAACAAGTTAGATCACATGCCAAAACTGTCTGTTGATTTATCATCTTATTAACAGACATATTCTACAATAACATGTCTAACTGATCTACTCTCTACTTACCTGATTCTGTGATGTTACGCTTGCGCTTGACTGTCTTTACTGAGGTAGATGGTTGTTCATCTTCATTCTCTGAAGCATCTGGAGATCACAACAGAACAAGTTAGATCACATGCCAAAACTGTCTGTTGATTTATCATCTTATTAACAGACATATTCTACAATAACATGTCTAACTGATCTACTCTCTACTTACCTGATTCTGTGATGTTACGCTTGCGCTTGACTGTCTTTACTGAGGTAGATGGTTGTTCATCTTCATTCTCTGAAGCGTCTGGAGATCACAACAGACAGTTTTAGCATGTGATTTAACTTGTTCTGTTTAGAAGCAGAAATTGTTTCTTACAATCATAACATACGCATAATTTCTTTCTAAGCAAAGGTGAATCGGTGAATCAGTGAATGCGTATCAAAACAGATTTATATTTGGTCTAAAGCATGGGTGCCCAGTCCAGGGGTCGGTTCTTTGAACCTTGCTTAATACATCTGAGATGATTTAACATATGACAGATCTTCTAATCATGATAACTGATCTTTGGGTTTGGTTCTTTAAACTTTGTGGATATTTCTGAACAGTACACTTAGACGCTTTGACAATATGCCAATGAAAACAGTAAAGAGAAAATAATGATCCAACTGCATGTCAGCACACATGATTAGCCGCTCTGTGAAGGATGGTAAATATATCACTAGGCGCCATTTACACAGAATGAGCTTTCGTGTTGACAAAGATGCAATAATGGCAGCGGAATAAGAAAAACATTTTAAAGCATTTTCCTCGTATTATTTCTGAACATACAATATATATTATACAAGTTTGTACAAGATGCAATTGTAGTTCATGCATCTTTTCTACAGATATTTAACAATAGATTTGTTTAACATTTACATCATGTTGACAACTTCATGTGTTGTTGTGCACTTGGAATTTTCTTTAACTAGAGGGTTAATAAAGAAAAAGTTACATGAATCATGTTGTAGTTACATTTTCAAGTTGACTAGTTAAAAAAAAATCGTACAAAACCGAGAATCGGTCAAACATTCTGGAAAAATAAATAAATAAAAAAATATCGAAATTTAAATTTTTTGCCATATCGGCCAGCCCTAACTTCCGTAGTATTTATTTTCCTACTATGGAAGTCAGTGGTGCCCCAAAACGGTTTGGTTACAAACATTCTTTAAAATGTCTTCTTTTGTGTTCCGCTGAACAAAGAAATTCATGCAGGTTTGGGACCACTCAAGGGTGAGCAAATGATAACAAAATTGTAATTTTTGGGTGGACTATCACTTTGAAGTGAAGATACATTTAGAATACATTTTACACCAGGACTCTATGGTTGTGGATTGTTCCTTGCAGGATTTAACTCAGCAACCTGTCGATTATCGCCTCTAAGCTAACCAATATATCCCATTAGTACTGACCTTCTTCGGTGGTTTGAAATTCATGCTCTTGCAGGCCTCTGGACGCAGGGCTTGTGTCATTTTCAGTCTCTGTAAAGCACACAATTAAAAAAGATGGCATAAGAACAAAACAACATAAAAACAGAGATATAATACATTTAATATAATCACTGTAGTGTGAAATTCCAAATCCATTTTACTCACCCTCTGTATTAAAGGTAATCTCCTCCAAAGATTTTCCTTTGTAACAATCGGCTCCTTTTTCTAGAGACAAAAGCAACTTGCTAACTTTTGCAAGTTGAATTGTATTTTCGGACAGTCTGTAGTACTCGCGGTGCACTCTAATATCGTGTCCCAGGAATTTGGCTAATTGGTCAAGTTCATTGTTTTTTAAATTCATGATCTGACTCAGAGTTGCTATTTGTTTCCTTAATTTGGTCGACGTAAGGCTCCTGGGGTCTTTTGCACCACACATTTTTGAAAACTTCCTCAAACAGTCCGATCCGCGGATGTGCGTTAAAGCCCCCACCCTTGCAAAAATGTAAGGATTGGCTTCATCGATGCCCACTTTGCTCCTGCTTTCATTCAGCATGTCCATGGACTCAACCATGTCCTTCGTGAGCAGGACAGGTACTTTCTTGCCTCTCTTCCCACGAATCTCTAATCGAGTCAGCTCATTGCACAACTCCCGTTCTAATTTAGTCAGAGATTTTACCACATCTTCATTAGGAGGCTTCACATTTCGACTCACGTATGATGCAAGGAGCAATTTGGATGCCTCACCTTCACGTCTCCGATTAAAAAGAATGATTTGACAGAGCAAAGTCTCAGCCAAGATTTTCCAGTCAGCGCCATTCACGTTATCTTTCAGTTTTTCTTTTGAGACCTGCTCCACACTTTTGAGATGCTTTTGTAAAGCCACAACATCTTCCGTAAGAGGGATGGTGTCACCTTTGTTCCACTTGCTCTGCTGCAAGGTGTTGAGGGCCTGACTCGAAATGTTGGTACGCCAATGACTGTCAATTAGCTTGATGAAGTTTTTCAGCTTCTTTTCAGTGTCTCTGTCCCCTGCCATTAAACTTTGTCCCAAACTAAGCTGACAGGCTTTCTTCAGCGAGTATCCAATCTTCAGAGCAAGAGAGGGGGTTTTAAAGGTATTTAAATCCGGTTGATAGTTGCTCACTTCTTTACAAGCAGTGACAGCAAGCAGAAAGTTCTCAGGGTTACAGAGCTCTGTAAGGTTCCTCACGTTTTTGGATTTTGACGTTACTTCAATCATAAACCTGGCCAGCTCTCTCATTTTTTGAATGATGTACTGATGCTGTGACTTATCATGACCACACTTCGTATAAAGTGATTCACCATAAAGACAAATCAAACTGTCCTTCATAATTGTTTCTGTGATTTCATCTTGTCTCATACTTTGTAAGAGAGACGTAATTCCAGCAGAGCACTTGGCTGGGGTTGGAATCAGAGAGGCTGCAGCTGATCTCACTCGCTCACCTTTTGTTTTTTTCGCATCCCGCTGTCCCCTACATGTCTTGGAGTGTTTCCATAGATCTTTTTTCATGAAGAAGGCCAGACAATCTGGGCAAGGAAGAAAATCAGAAATGTCTGCATCTTCAGTTGGTTGTCGCCAAGTGATGATCTCGCCACGTCCGGTTTCTAAGACTTTTATGTTGTGATAATAATTACCCTGGTTTCGAAGCTGTTCAAGAAGAATTCGTCGTTTTTTGGAACGTTTGGGAAAACTCAAGGCTTTAGCAACTTCTGATTCACTGGAATGACTTCTTTCGAGATGTCTAGCAATCTTGCCTTGCGCCTTTTCACAGAAAACACAGTACTGTTTTTTGTTCCAAATACGTTTGCCTTCAGGATTTCGCTGACTTGTTTTGATTATCATTTTTCTGTCTTCTGTCTTTTTCATTCTTGCACTTTTTTGCTTTGCCTTCTTGACTTCTTTAGATGAATGAATTATAGTGTCTTTTATAGTCTTTCGAATGGTCTTTTCAACCTCCAACTCTTCTGAATCTCTTCTCATCATCATCAGTAGACTCCTCCGCTGAAGGAACAAAGACTGAGCCATCACTTTCATCCAGATCACTTGAGTCCTTGTTGCCCTGGTTCGGTTGCTCCTGTTAACAAAAACAATTTAGACATTAACAATCCTGCTATTTAGGAAAGACCACAATCGTTAAAAATATATATTGGTTAAAAATATATTTGCCCCAAAGACAAAACACTTTCAATCCAAAGAAGAACAAAATAGGGTCATGTACAGAGAAGTCAGTTGTTCTTGACACAGAAAATGGTAAAAAAAAAAAAAAAAAAAAGTCTATGAAAATGTCATTCAAAACTTAAAACAACCTCCTTAAGGTGTGATCACATTTATTATTGCTGAGCAAAATTTTGCAAGTAAATAAGTGCCAAAATACCATGAACGAAATATGGGAACAACAAAAACGTCCAAAAATATTCTGCCAGCAAGCTTGTTTTCTAGAGTAAATATCTAAACGTTATTGAATCAAGATGCATTTACTTGACAGGTAAAATGATTTAAGATTTGAAGTCTTATTAAAGGGCATACTGATGCGCAAAACATGATTTTTACTTCATATTTTTTTAACACTGCATTTGTAACTTAAGTAACGTAATTTTATTGACTTAAGTAACTATATTCAAATTACATAAATTTAAGATGTAACATTACTTTACTACATTACCAGGAAAAGTAAGTAAGATTATAGTAACGCGTTATACCCAACTCTGATCACTGCACAGCACTAAACCATACCTGTAGTCTCAAAACTCAGGTAGTCCAGTAGTAATAATACTAACAAGACAATTTTCAAATTAAAACATTTATAATTCATTGTTTACACTGTTAACATTTTAACATAATATTAATATGAAAATAGAGTGTAATAGTTTTTTAAATTTAGTTAGGGTTTTTTTAGGGTTAGGGTTTGGTCTAACCCTAACCCTAACCCTAATGGCATAAATGGGGGGGGGGGGGGGGGCGCTAGGGGTGCATAGTGATTCATTTTTTTTCAGTGACTTCATTATTACTGTCTCCAGGACTCGCAAAAATTCAAAATCCCTGTTAGCTCTTCGGGCAGGCATACTTCAGCTTTTGGTACCTCAAAATAAATGTAACTAGCCTGAACAAAAACGACATTGGCTGAACTTCACTGTGGACATCATTCCGTCACTCACATACTTTCAAACCTGTATCACTTTCTTTCTGCAAAACACAAAAGATGATATGCTGAAGAACCGACTTGCAATGTATGAACAGAAAAAAAAAATTCTCAAAATAATCTTTTGTGTTCCACAGAAGATAGTGATACAGGTTTGAAACTACATGAGGGAGTACAAGACAATAGGGGTGGGAATCGCAGGGTACCTCACGATAACAATGATATCACGATACAGCGATTCTGCGATAATCAATATATTTCTAGAAAATCCTATAATGATATCTGTCTAACAAAATGCCTGTGAAAAGGTTAAGTGCAAGTTCTTTCTTTATTCAAGTCCAAACTGTTAGAAAACAGAAAAAAAGTTATGTAAATCAATTTTAACATGTTGAGTTGGCTAAATTAATCATTTTATTCTTGTACTTATTAAAAGCTTACACTTTTCTTTTTCTCTGTGTTTCATTCTCTGTGTGTGATTCATTGTGCTTATCAAACAGAAAAAAAACTACATAGATAGATAGATAGTACATTTCAAAATTTACACGAAGCCTCACATTAAGAAATAGCTGTTCACATCTTTTGCGCGCTCAGGTTCGTTATTTCAAATGTAGATGCGCGGCAAGCACACACACTGCACACTTCTGCGTCTCTGACAAGGTTTTGTTTCGTCCTCTATGCCATAGGTGCAGATTTATGTTTCTGCCGGTCGGTGCCCACTGTTCACACTGCATAACGCGCACTTGTAATATCTGAGAGAGAGGGAGAGCATCCAGTGTTGTTCACATAAAACTGGGCGCACCGGCGGCGCTCTCTCATATACTCATAGTGACGGAAATCCACCCGCGATCCGAGCGGAGAGGTTAGGGTACTCATGAACTGAATGTGCGCTGTGCAATAATAACGCGATCGGTGCCTATGCTCCACGCTGATAGCTGTTCTGAGGCAGCTAGTTTTCATCTCCATAAACATATATATATATAGCAGTAAAGCTAATATAGTGGCTGGAAATCTATTTATACTTCGGTTCCTCGTGCTTTCTCGTCTTCATAAGCCCTTTTCGCACCGCTTTAGTTCCAGAACTAAAAGTATAGTACTAAAGTACTGGGACGATTTTGCGTGAACTATTTCCCAGAAGGGTTCCATTCGCACTGACAGTGGGTACTAAGAAGTGACGTAAGCCGGTTGACAGCGACGTCATTTGTGTGCGGCATTCAACAACGAAAACAAAGAAGAACAACTTTAACAACAGGAGGATGGAGGACGCTGTGATCGGAGCTGTGTTTTTGTTGTGTCTTGCGGGGTTCACAATAATGGACATGGAATGTCAAGCGATTGAAAGATCGGAAAGGAGTTCAAAAGTGCCTGCACTTCAGTGTCCGTCCATCTATCGCTGTTCTCCATTCTTGCAAAATATAAGTTGATGCGATGTTTACACAGTATGTGTTTACACGGTGTTTTAAATCATGGCAGGTGAGGGTGTTTTCGTACATGTTTAGCCAATCAGCGTACACATACGTCACGATAGTTCCTATGGAACTGTTTTAGACCCTGCTCTGAAGTAGGAGCTAATTAGTTCCTCCAAACGGAGTTCCTGGAACTAAAACAGTTCCTAGTTCCCACGGTGCGAACACGCCAAAAAGTGGGTAGTTCCACAATTAGTTCGGGTACTATGAAAAGGTTCCTGCGATGCGAAAGGTTCTATAGAGAACGCGGATCATGGTTGCTCAGAGCGCTTTTGGATAGAAGCTGGAAATGGCACGGCCACGATTTTCAGCATTTTTAGAGCTGTGAACAGGAAAACCTATTTAGAGCACCTTATTATAATAATTAAAATATCGATATTTGGCGCCAGATATCGAATTATCGTATCGCACTGAGAAGAATCGCGATATATCGCCATATCGATTTATTGTCCCACCCCTACAAGACAAAACGCTCATTTTCAGATGAAAATATATTGAGGTGTTTGTGAATGTATGTATAATGTGTAATAAAATGACATGCAATGACCTGTTTAAACTGTATATTATAAAAAAAAATCCCTTAACTATGACTTACCTCTATACAAATTTCCTGGACAAAATCAGGGGTGTCGTTTTGTCTGTCCTCCTCGTCCCTCTTCTGTCCGTCTTGCTGTGAAGTTTTCATCTGTAATCAATCATTTTTAAAGTTAACTCACAGGTAACAGAAACTAGCTAACACAAAGAAAAGTAAACAATCATTTAAAAAACAACAACATTTTAAAGTATTCAGGTTCTCTTCATCACAAGTGGTGCACGAATCTTTTTTTCATATTCTTGTACACAGTTTGTTTCCATGCACCTTGAGAACAACGTGATCTCACAGAATTCCGTGTAATGTTCACGGACTTAATTAACCCCGAATCTGTGGTGGCATCACGGAATCGCTGAAAAATCCGTGATGGGCTCACAGAAGTGATACCAATGTAAGTCAGTGACAGGCATCAGCCGTGCTCCACGCACGGATCCACTGGTTCAACACTTTAAATAGGAAACCCTTAGCATCAATATGCCGACGCGATAATTTATCGTCATCATTATTGTTCAGAACTGGGCAGGTTTAGGGTAGGGGTGGGGTCAGGTACTCCAGTGAAAGTATAACTGCATCGGAGTCACTCTTTGTACGTTGAACCAGTGAATCCGTGCATGGACCACGGCTGATGCCTTCTGTGAGCCGAAAATTCCGTGATGCCACCACAGATTCGGAGGTTAATTAAGTCCGTGAACACTACACGGAATTCTGTGAGATCAGGTTGCTTGAGAAGTGCTAAAGTTGCACCAGATCCCATCTCATTAGTGAAAACAACTATAACAACACCTAGATCAGAGGCAGAGATATTTACCCTTAATGACTACTAAGAACTCCTTTACTACTGGTTTACTACTGTACATCATGTACAAGGTTAACACGTTGTTAAAGCATAAATTAAACAACAGCTAAGCACAATTAACAATTAAGCATAATTAAACAATATAATTTTTCTATTATTTTTATTATTATTCTTAATTACAGTGGGAAAAAGTTGAATTCACCATTTGTATTCAGGTTATTTATATATTAGCAATACAAAGACTGCAATACATAAACTCTGAATAGTTTGCAAATGATTTCTAAGTACTTTATTAAAGTGCTGTATACTTACTATACAGCATTAGAAAGGAAGGTGAAGACGGAGCTGCTTGAGGTGAAGCTCCCCTCCCCCACCGCTCAGCCTCGTGTGGGGGAGGGGAGCTAACATTAATTAAGACTGCGTCTATCTTTAATCATCAAACAACACTGGTGCAAATGGGAAATAAATCGACAGTTTATATTTAATGTTTTAAAACATCACTTACTTCGTTTTTTTACACTGCTTCTCTTCTAGCATTATTGTACATCATGTAAGTAATACAGATTAAATGTATACCGATTTAAAAAAAAAAAAAAAAAAAAAACATTATTTAAGAAGGGGGCGATTTTAGCAGTCAGATTTTACCATATTCCACATTAAAATTATTCATTAAAACTACTCTAACGTTATATAAAACATTAATTGGTGCTTGGACCTCTCTCCCTCCCCCACCCCCTATTTATCCATACAAATAACGTTACGTGAACACTTAATTTAATAATGAAATAACACGGATACAAATGTTAAATAAATCGACGGTTCATATTAAATGTTTTAAAACATTACTTACTTCGTCCTTTCCACCGCTTCTCCAGTGTCTCTCCTCACAGATTCGGTGGTGTTCCCGCAGCCGCGTCAATCTCCGGTTAAACCGCTCGGTCATCCTTCACATCACTGTCACGTTTCGCGCGAGTTCGATTTACGTTCTCCACATGACGTAATACTGGCGCCAAAAAACAATAAAACCCGCACCGATTCGCCATTATAATGCAGCTCGTTGAAAATCAATATTTGCAGATCATTTGTGAGGCAGTTGTTGCTGAAATCCAGACATCATATTTTATGTACTCTTTATTTGGGAAAGTAATTGTGATATTTAATAAATAAATTGTTTATTTTAAAGATATGCATTTTTCAATGGCCTACCAATCACAAAAATCACCAAGCCAACCAATCAAAAACACGGAGCTGTTCTCTTCCAGCCAATGAGAAATCGGCTGCAGTACACGTCTTTATCCTTAGAGGGAGCTCAGGAGAATAAAGGAAACACAGTTTTGTCATGATCTGATATTGAAATAAGGACATTTGAGAAATTTGCATAGCGCAATGCCCCTCCCCCCTGGGGCCTATTTTGAGCAAAATAAAGTGAGGACCACGATTTTGTCCTCACTTTACCAAAAGGTCCTCACTTAAAAGGTGTTTTGTCACATTTTGGTCCTCACTAATATAGCAATACAAACACACACACACACACACACACACACACACACACACACACACACACACACACACACACACACTCTTACACACATACCCACCATTCATATCTGCTTATTGCAGTTGTTTTTTAGTTTAGTTTTTTTTTTTTTCCGTTTTGATTTTATTTACATGTAAAAAAATAAATAAATACAATTAAATTTTACTTTTTAGATTGAAATAAATATGTTTTAGTTTTAGTGACAACTTGTGTGGCATTTCTGCAAATTTATGTGGCATTATTGCAAAAGCGAGCACTTCAAAATACATCAAACAAACAAAAACAAATTCTAACCTTTGGGAAAAATACTGTTTTTAATGTATTTTATAAGGTTTCAATATATAATTACCAAATATATATCAGAAAAGTTGTGAGAGGAGTTGACCACTTCCAGAAAAATGAATGGCTCTCTATGGGCCTCTGCTGGATATATATGGTCATTACACTATTCTTTCAAAATCTGTGATTTCTACAAGTTTTTCTCTAACCACCAGATGGCAGTATTGTACACCTAACACCGAGATCAATATCAAGAAAAATTTAAATTAAATTTAGATCATCATTTATGAGATTTATTCATGAAAATGTAATATTTCACATGCAAGCTAATGGTGTAATTGAGGATTTTTGTGGTAAACAGGTACAAAAGTACTTCATATCTCCCAAAACACAGCATTAATGTATAGATGAGAAGTAAACAAAAAAAAAAAAAAAAAAAAAGATATATTAGTTGTATGATTAAAAATGTATAAATTTTTTACAATTGCTCTTTCAATTATACACTTGATTTTGTCTTTCTTGATCATTTTATAACAAATATTGTGTAGATAGACAGATAGATAGATAGATGAGTTTGAATGGGTTAGAAATAGTACATAGAAGGGAAGTCTGATTGAGTCTAATGGGCTTCAGTGTGTTTACATTTGTATTTTGACAGTTGGAGCTGGCAAGGTCTGGGCTCATCTGAACACATATTTTTTTAATTTGTCAGAAAAT
>CM056141.1:37757442-37767442 GCA_029620275.1 Acrossocheilus wenchowensis | reverse complement strand
GATAGACAGATAGATGAGTTTGAATGGTTAGAAATAGTACATAGAAGGGAAGTCTGATTGAGTCTAATGGGCTTCAGTGTGTTTACATTTGTATTTTGACAGTTGGAGCTGGCAAGGTCTGGGCTCATCTGAACACATATTTTTTAATTTGTCAGAAATAATAATAAATCCAGCATAATTCTGAAAATTTTCACACAGAAATGAAGGCCTGGTACTAGATCACAAATGCAATGTAGAAAAGACGCGCGCACACACGTGTGACTGCAACAAAGAGCATTTTTATAGAAATTGGCAAATAAATCAATAAATTCTGCATAAATCTGAAAATGTTCACACAAAAAAAAAATCAAAGCGTGATACTAGAGCACAAATGCAATGTGGAACGAGCATACTCACTCACGTACACACACACACACACACACACACACACACACACACACACACACACACACACACACACACACACACACACACACACACACACACACACACACACTCTTACACACATACCCACCATTCATATCTGCTTATTGCAGTTGTTTTTTTTTAGTTTTTTTTTTTCGTTTTGATTTTATTTACATGTAAAAAAAAAAAAAAAAAAAAAAAAAAATGAATTTTACTTTTTAGATTGAAATAAATATGTTTTAGTTTTAGTGACAACTTGTGTGGCATTTCTGCAAATTTATGTGGCATTATTGCAAAAGCGAGCACTTCAAAATACATCAAACAAACAAAAACAAATTCTAACCTTTGGGAAAAATACTGTTTTTAATGTATTTTATAATGTTTCAATATATAATTACAAAATATATATCATAAAAGTTGTTAGAGGAGTTGACCACTTCCAGAAAAATGAATGGCTCTCTATGGGCCTCTGCTGGATATAGATGGTCATTACACTATTCTTTCAAAATCTGTGATTTCTACAAGTTTTTCTCTAACCACCAGATGGCAGTATTGTACACCTAACACCGAGATCAATATCAAGAAACAATTTAAATTAAATTTAGATCATCATTTATGACATTTATTCATGAAAATGTAATATTTCACATGCAAGCTAATGGTGTAGTTGAGGATTTTTGTGGTAAACAGGTACAAAAGTACTTCATACCTCCCAAAACACAGCATTAATGTATAGATGAGAAGTAAACAAAAAAAAAAAAAAAAAGATATATTAATTGTAAAAAATGTATAAATTTTTTACAATTACTCTTTCAATTATACACTTGATTTTGTCTTTCTTGATCATTTTATAACAAATATTGTGTAGATAGATAGATAGATGAGTTTGAATGGTTAGAAATAGTACATAGAAGGGAAGTCTGATTGAGTCTAATGGGCTTCAGTGTGTTTACATTTGTATTTTGACAGTTGGAGCTGGCAAGGTCTGGGCTCATCTGAACACATATTTTTTTAATTTGTCAGAAAATAATAATAAATCCAGCATAATTCTGAAAATTTTCACACAGAAATGAAGGCCTGGTACTAGATCACAAATGCAATGTAGAAAAGACGCGCGCACACGTGTGACTGCAACAAAGAGCATTTTTATAGAAATTGGCAAATAAAATCAATAAATTCTGCATAAATCTGAAAATGTTCACACAAAAAAAAATCAAAGCGTGATACTAGAGCACAAATGCAATGTGGAACGAGCATACTCACTCACGTACACACACACACACACACACACACACACACACACACACACACACACACACACACACACACACATGCACACACACCACACACACCACACACACACACACACACACTCTCTTACACACATACCCACCATTCATATCTGCTTATTGCAGTTGTTTTTTACTTTAGTTTTTAAAAAAAAAAAAAAATAATAATTTTACTTTTTAGATTGAAATAAATATGTTTTAGTTTTAGTGACAACTTGTGTGGCATTTCTGCAAATTTATGTGGCATTATTGCAAAAGCGAGCACTTCAAAATACATCAAACAAACAAAAACAAATTCTAACCTTTGGGAAAAATACTGTTTTTAATGTATTTTATAATGTTTCAATATATAATTACAAAATATATATCATAAAAGTTGTGAGAGGAGTTGACCACTTCCAGAAAAATGAATGGCTCTCTATGGGCCTCTGCTGGATATAGATGGTCATTACACTATTCTTTCAAAATCTGTGATTTCTACAAGTTTTTCTCTAACCACCAGATGGCAGTATTGTACACCTAACACCGAGATCAATATCAAGAAACATTTAAATTAAATTTAGATCATCATTTATGAGATTTATTCATGAAAATGTAATATTTCACATGCAAGCTAATGGTGTAGTTGAGGATTTTTGTGGTAAACAGGTACAAAAGTACTTCATACCTCCCAAAACACAGCATTAATGTATAGATGAGAAGTAAACAAACAAAAAAAAAAGATATATTATTTGTATGATTAAAAATTTATAATTTTTTTACAATTAACTTTCAATTATACTCTTGATTTTGTCTTTCTTGATCATTTTATAACAAATATTATGTAGATAGATAGATAGATAGATAGATAGATAGATAGATAGATAGATAGATGAGTTTGAATGGGTTAGAAATAGTACATAGAAGGGAAGCTTGATTGAGTCTAATAGGCTTCAGTGTGTTTAGATTTGAATGTTTGTCAGTTGGAGCTGGCAAGGTCTGGGCTCATCTGAACATTCCGTCACTGTAAGTCTATGGGATTTTTATGATTTTAATCTTCATTTTTATGAAAACCGTAAGTCGGATCAGTTAGAAAAGATATAGCACACCCGGCGTGATCAGTCTGAAGATCTGGTGCGAGTTTGGAGTTTGTAGAGTTAAAGCTCTAGGAGGAGTTAGAGTTGATAGTTTAGGATCAGAAGAATAATAATATAATAATAATAATAATAATAAGAAGAAGTTTAAATAGCATTTCAGTAAGTTGGCTTTCTCAAGCCAACTTAACTAGACAAATAAAGTTTGTGAACAACTTTGAAGTTGGCTTGAGAAAGTCTGACCTATTAAATGTAGTTTTAAAAGCTTGCAGTTTGAGAAGTCTGAAGTTTAAATAAGATAGATAGGAATATTAAATAGATAGACAGACAGACAGATAGACAGATAGATAGATAGATAGATAGATAGATAGATAGATAGATAGATAGATAGATAGATAGATAGATAGATAGATAGATAGATAGAAAATCTATATATTTTTTTTTCAATTTGTCAGAAAATAATAATAATCCAGCATAATTCTGAAAATTTTCACACAGAAATGAAGGCCTCGTACTAGATCACAAATGCAATGTAGAAAAGACGCGCACACACACATACAAAAACACATGTGTGACTGCAACAAAGAGCATTTTTATAGAAATTGAAATAAAATCAATAAATTCTGCATAAATCTGCAAAATGTCCACACAACAAAATTAAAGCCTGACACTAGAGCACAAATGCAATGTGGAAGGAGCGTACTCACTCACTCACGTACATACACACACACACACACACACACACACACCACACACACTCTTTCTCTTACACACATACCCACCATTCATATCTGCTTATTGCAGTTGTTTTTTAGTTTAGTTTTTTTTTTTCGTTTTGACTTTATTTACATGTAAAAAAAAAATTAAAAAAAAAATTAAATTTTACTTTTTAGATTGAAATAAATATGTTTTAGTTTTAGTCACAACTTGTGTGGCATTTCTGCACACACACACACACACACACACACACACACACACACACACACCTCTCTCTCTCTCTCTCTCTCTCTTACACACATACCCACCATTCATATCTGCTTATTGCAGTTGTTTTTTAGTTTAGTTTTTTTTTCCATTTTGATTTTATTTACATTTATTTAAAAAAAAAAAAAAATTTTTTAAATTTTACTTTTTAGATTGAAATAAATATGTTTTAATTTTAGTTTTAGTGACAACTTGTGTGGCATTTCTGCAAATTTATGTGGCATTATTGCAAAAGCGAGCACTTCAAAATACATCAAACAAACAAAAACAAATTCTAACCTTTGGGAAAAATACTGTTTTTAATGTATTTTATAAGGTTTCAATATATAATTACAAAATATATATCATAAAAGTTGTGAGAGGAGTTGACCACTTCCAGAAAAATGAATGGCTCTCTATGGGCCTCTGCTAACAATTTAAATTAAATTTAGATCATCATTTATGAGATTTATTCATAATTTTATATTTCACATGCAAGCTAATGGTGCAATGGAGGAGTTTTGTGGTAAACAGGTACAAAAGTACTTCATACCTCCCAAAACACAGCATTAATGTATAGATGAGAAGAGATGAGAAGTAAAAAAAAAGTAAAATAAAAGATATATTATTTGTATGATTAAAAATTTATGAATTTTTTCCAATTACTCTTTCAATTACACTTGATTTTGTCTTTTTTGATCATTTTATAACAAATATTGTGTAGATAGACAGATAGATAGATAGGAAACATTAGATAGATGAGTTTGAATGGTTAGAAATAGTACATAGAAGGGAAGTCTGATTGAGTCTAATGGGCTTCAGTGTGTTTACATTTGTATTTTGACAGTTGGAGCTGGCAAAGTCTGGGCTCATCTGAACACATATTTTTTAATTTGTCAAAATATAATAATAAATCCAGCATAATTATGAAAATTTTCACACAGAAATGAAGGCCTGGTACTAGATCACAATGCAATTTAGAAAAGACTGCGCACACACGTGTGACTGCAACAAAGAGCATTTTTATAGAAATTGGCAAATAAAATCAATAAATTCTGCATAAATCTGAAAATGTTCACACAAAAAAAAATCAAAGCGTGATACTAGAGCACAAATGCAATGTGGAACGAGCATACTCACTCACGTACACACACACACACACACACACACACACACACACACTCTTACACACATACCCACCATTCATATCTGCTTATTGCAGTTGTTTTTTAGTTTAGTTTTTAAAAAAAAAAAAATTGAATTTTACTTTTTAGATTGAAATAAATATGTTTTAGTTTTAGTGACAACTTGTGTGGCATTTCTGCAAATTTATGTGGCATTATTGCAAAAGCGAGCACTTCAAAATACATCAAACAAACAAAACAAATTCTAACCTTTGGGAAAAATACTGTTTTTAATGTATTTTATAATGTTTCAATATATAATTACAAAATATATCATAAAAGTTGTGAGAGGAGTTGACCACTTCCAGAAAAATGAATGGCTCTCTATGGGCCTCTGCTGGATATATATGGTCATTACACTATTCTTTCAAAATCTGTGATTTCTACAAGTTTTTCTCTAACCACCAGATGGCAGTATTGTACACCTAACAACGAGATCAATATCAAGAAACAATTTAAATTAAATTTAGATCATCATTTATGAGATTTATTCATGAAAATGTAATATTTCACATGCAAGCTAATGGTGTAGTTGAGGATTTTTGTGGTAAACAGGTACAAAAGTACTTCATACCTCCCAAAACACAGCATTAATGTATAGATGAAAGTAAACAAACAAACAAAAAAGATATATTATTTGTATGATTAAAAATGTATAATTTTTTTACAATTAACTTTCAATTATACTCTTGATTTTGTCTTTCTTGATCATTTTATAACAAATATTATGTAGATAGATGATAGATAGATGATAGATAGATAGATAGATAGATAGATAGATAGATAGATAGATAGATAGATAGATAGATAGATAGATGAGTTTGAATGGGTTAGAATAGTACATAGAAGGGAAGCTTGATTGAGTCTAATAGGCTTCAGCGTGTTTACATTTGAATGTTTGTCAGTTGGAGCTGGCAAGGTCTGGGCTCATCTGAACATTCCGTCACTGTAAGTCTATGGGATTTTTATGATTTTTAATCTTCATTTTATGAAAACCGTAAGTCGGATCAGTTAGAAAGATATAGCACACCCGGCGTGATCAGTCTGAAGATCTGGGCTGAGTTTGGAGTTTGTAGAGTTAAAGCTCTAGGAGGAGTTAGAGTTGATAGTTTAGGATCAGAAGAATAATAATAACTAGACAAATAAAGTTTGTGAACAACTTTGAAGTTGGCTTGAGAAAGTCTGACCTATTAAATGTAGTTTTAAAAGCTTGCAGTTTGAAGGTGTCAGTTAAAGAAGTCTGAAGTTTAAATAAGATAGATAGGAATATTAAATAGATAGACAGACAGATAGATAGATAGATAGATAGATAGATAGATAGATAGATAGATAGATAGATAGATAGATAGATAGATAGATAGATATAGATAGATAGATAGATATATAGATAGATAGGAATTTTAAATAGATAGATAGATAGATACATAGATAGATAGATAGATAGATAGATAGATAGATAGATAGATAGATAGATAGATAAATAGGAATACTAGATAGATAGATAGATAGATAGATAGATAGATAGATAGATAGATAGATGATAGATAGATAGATAGAGATAGATAGATAGATTGAAAAAATCTATATATTTTTTTTTAATTTGTCAAAAAATAATAATAAATCCAGCATAATTCTGAAAATTTTCACACAGAAATGAAGGCCTCGTACTAGATCACAAATGCAATGTAGAAAGACGCGCACACACACACATACAAAAACACATGTGTGACTGCAACAAGAGCATTTTTATAGAAATTGAAATAAATCAATAAATTCTGCATAAATCTGAAAATGTCCACACAACAAAATTAAAGCCTGACACTAGAGCACAATGCAATGTGGAAGGAGCGTACTCACTCACTCACGTACATACACACCACACACCACACACACACACACCACACACACACACACACACACACACTCTCTCTTACACACATACCCACCATTCATGTCTGCTTATTGCAGTTGTTTTTAGTTTAGTTTTTTTTTTCGTTTTGATTTTATTTACATGTAAAAAAAAAAAAAATTAATTTTACTTTTTAGATTGAAATAATATGTTTTAGTTTTAGTCACAACTTGTGTGGCATTTCTGCACACACACACACACCACACACCACCACACACACACACACACACCACACACACACACACACACACACACACTCTCTTACACACATACCCACCATTCATATCTGCTTATTGCAGTTGTTTTTTTTAGTTTAGTTTTTTTTTTTCGTTTTGATTTTATTTACATGTAAAAAAAAAAATAAATAAATAAAATTTTACTTTTTAGATTGAAATAAATATGTTTTAGTTTTAGTCACAACTTGTGTGGCATTTCTGCAAATTTATGTGGCATTATTGCAAAAGCGAGCACTTCAAAATACATCAAACAAACAAAAACAAATTCTAACCTTTGGGAAAAATACTGTTTTTATTTTATAAGGTTTCAATATATAATTACCAAATATATATCAGAAAAGTTGTGAGAGGAGTTGACCACTTCCAGAAAAATGAATGGCTCTCTATGGGCCTCTGCTGGATATATATGGTCATTACACTATTCTTTCAAAATCTGTGATTTCTACAAGGTTTTCTATAACCACCAGATGGCAGTATTGTACACCTAACACCGAGATCAATATCAAGAAACAATTTAAATTAAATTTAGATCATCATTTATGAGATTTATTCATGAAAATGTAATATTTCACATGCAAGCTAATGGTGTAATTGAGGATTTTTGAGGTAAACAGGTACAAAAGTACTTCATACCTCCCAAAACACAGCATTAATGTATAGATGAGAAGTTAAAAAAAAAAAAAAAAAAAAAAAAAAAGATATATTAGTTGTATGATTAAAAATGTATAAATTTTTTACAATTACTCTTTCAATTATACACTTGATTTTGTCTTTCTTGATCATTTTATAACAAATATTGTGTAGATAGACAGATAGACCGATAGATAGATAGATGAGTTTGAATGGTTAGAAATAGTACATAGAAGGGAAGCTTGATTGAGTCTAATGGGCTTCAGTGTGTTTAGATTTGTATTTTGACAGTTGGAGCTGGCAAGGTCTGGGCTCATCTGAACACATATTTTTTTAATTTGTCAGAAATAATAATAAATCCAGCATAATTCTGAAAATTATCACACAGAAATGAAGGCCTGGTACTAGATCACAAATGCAATTTAGAAAAGACGCGCGCACACACGTGTGACTGCAACAAAGAGCATTTTTATAGAAATTGGCAAATAAAATCAATAAATTCTGCATAAATCTGAAAATGTTCACACAAAAAAAATCAAAGCGTGATACTAGAGCACAAATGCAATGTGGAACGAGCATACTCACTCACGTACACACACACACACACACACACACACACACACACACACACACACACACACACACACACACACACACACACACACACACACACACACACACACACACACACACACACACTCTTACACACATACCCACCATTCATATCTGCTTATTGCAGTTGTTTTTTAGTTTAGTTTTTTTTTTTCGTTTTGATTTTATTTACATGTAAAAAAAAAAAAAAAAATTGAATTTTACTTTTTAGATTGAAATAAATATGTTTTAGTTTTAGTGACAACTTGTGTGGCATTTCTGCAAATTTATGTGGCATTATTGCAAAAGCGAGCACTTCAAAATACATCAAACAAACAAAAACAAATTCTAACCTTTGGGAAAAATACTGTTTTTAATGTATTTTATAATGTTTCAATATATAATTACAAAATATATATCATAAAAGTTGTGAGAGGAGTTGACCACTTCCAGAAAAATGAATGGCTCTCTATGGGCCTCTGCTGGATATAGATGGTCATTACACTATTCTTTCAAAATCTGTGATTTCTACAAGTTTTTCTCTAACCACCAGATGGCAGTATTGTACACCTAACACCGAGATCAATATCAAGAAACAATTTAAATTAAATTTAGATCATCATTTATGAGATTTATTCATGAAAATGTAATATTTCACATGCAAGCTAATGGTGTAGTTGAGGATTTTTGTGGTAAACAGGTACAAAAGTACTTCATACCTCCCAAAACACAGCATTAATGTATAGATGAGAAGTAAACAAACAAAAAAAAAGATATATTATTGTATGATTAAAAATTTATAATTTTTTTACAATTAGCTTTCAATTATACTCTTGATTTTGTCTTTCTTGATCATTTTATAACAAATATTATGTAGATAGATAGATAGATAGATAGATAGATAGATAGATAGATAGATAGATAGATAGATAGATAGATAGATAGATAGATAGATAGATAGATGAGTTTGAATGGGTTAGAAATAGTACATAGAAGGGAAGCTTGATTGAGTCTAATAGGCTTCAGCGTGTTTAGATTTGAATGTTTGTCAGTTGGAGCTGGCAAGGTCTGGGCTCATCTGAACATTCCGTCACTGTAAGTCTATGGGATTTTTATGATTTTTAATCTTCATTTTTATGAAAACCGTAAGTCGGATCAGTTAGAAAAGATATAGCACACCCGGCGTGATCAGTCTGAAGATCTGGTGCGAGTTTGGAGTTTGTAGAGTTAAAGCTCTAGGAGGAGTTAGAGTTGATAGTTTAGGATCAGAAGAATAATAATAATAACTAGACAAATAAAGTTTGTGAACAAACTTTGAAGTTGGCTTGAGAAAGTCTGACCTATTAAATGTAGTTTTAAAAGCTTGCAGTTTGAAGGTGTTCAGTTAAAGAAGTCTGAAGTTTAAATAAGATAGATAGGAATATTAAATAGATAGACAGACAGACAGACAGACAGATAGATAGATAGATAGATAGATAGATAGATAGATAGATAGATAGATAGATAGATAGATAGATAGATAGATAGATAGATAGGAATTTTAAATAGATAGATAGATAGATAGATAGATAATAATAGAATACTAGATAGATAGATAGATAGATAGATAGATAGATAGATAGATAGATAGATAGATAGATAGATAGATAGATAGATAGATAGATTGAAAAAATCTAAATGTATTTTTTTTAATTTGTCAAAAAATAATAATAAATCCAGC
>CM056141.1:37749942-37752442 GCA_029620275.1 Acrossocheilus wenchowensis | reverse complement strand
TTTTCCATTTTGATTTTATTTACATTTATTTAAAAAAAAAAAAATTTTTTAAATTTTACTTTTTAGATTGAAATAAATATGTTTTAATTTTAGTTTTAGTGACAACTTGTGTGGCATTTCTGCAAATTTATGTGGCATTATTGCAAAAGCGAGCACTTCAAAATACATCAAACAAACAAAAACAAATTCTAACCTTTGGGAAAAATACTGTTTTTAATGTATTTTATAAGGTTTCAATATATAATTACAAAATATATATCATAAAAGTTGTGAGAGGAGTTGACCACTTCCAGAAAAATGAATGGCTCTCTATGGGCCTCTGCTAACAATTTAAATTAAATTTAGATCATCATTTATGAGATTTATTCATAATTTTATATTTCACATGCAAGCTAATGGTGCAATGGAGGAGTTTTGTGGTAAACAGGTACAAAAGTACTTCATACCTCCCAAAACACAGCATTAATGTATAGATGAGAAGAGATGAGAAGTAAAAAAGTAAATAAAAGATATATTATTTGTATGATTAAAAATTTATGAATTTTTTCCAATTACTCTTTCAATTACACTTGATTTTGTCTTTTTTGATCATTTTATAACAAATATTGTGTAGATAGACAGATAGATAGATAGGAAACATTAGATAGATGAGTTTGAATGGTTAGAAATAGTACATAGAAGGGAAGTCTGATTGAGTCTAATGGGCTTCAGTGTGTTTACATTTGTATTTTGACAGTTGGAGCTGGCAAAGTCTGGGCTCATCTGAACACATATTTTTTAATTTGTCAAAATATAATAAACCAGCATAATTATGAAAATTTTCACACAGAAATGAAGGCCTGGTACTAGATCACAAATGCAATTTAGAAAAGACGTGCGCACACACGTGTGACTGCAACAAAGAGCATTTTTATAGAAATTGGCAAATAAAATCAATAAATTCTGCATAAATCTGAAAATGTTCACACAAAAAAAAATCAAAGCGTGATACTAGAGCACAAATGCAATGTGGAACGAGCATACTCACTCACGTACACACACACACAACACACACACACACACACACACACTCTTACACACATACCCACCATTCATATCTGCTTATTGCAGTTGTTTTTTAGTTTAGTTTTTAAAAAAAAAAAAAAAATTGAATTTTACTTTTTAGATTGAAATAAATATGTTTTAGTTTTAGTGACAACTTGTGTGGCATTTCTGCAAATTTATGTGGCATTATTGCAAAAGCGAGCACTTCAAAATACATCAAACAAACAAAAAAATTCTAACCTTTGGGAAAAATACTGTTTTTAATGTATTTTATAATGTTTCAATATATAATTACAAATATATATCATAAAAGTTGTGAGAGGAGTTGACCACTTCCAGAAAAATGAATGGCTCTCTATGGGCCTCTGCTGGATATATGGTCATTACACTATTCTTTCAAAATCTGTGATTTCTACAAGTTTTTCTCTAACCACCAGATGGCAGTATTGTACACCTAACAACGAGATCAATATCAAGAAACAATTTAAATTAAATTTAGATCATCATTTATGAGATTTATTCATGAAAATGTAATATTTCACATGCAAGCTAATGGTGTAGTTGAGGATTTTTGTGGTAAACAGGTACAAAAGTACTTCATACTCCCAAACACAGCATTAATGTATAGATGAGAAGTAAACAAACAAACAAAAAAGATATATTATTTGTGATTAAAAATGTATAATTTTTTACAATTAACTTTCAATTATACTCTTGATTTTGTCTTTCTTGATCATTTTATAACAATATTATGTGATAGATGAGATGATGATAGATAGATAGATAGATGATAGATAGATAGATAGATAGATAGATGATAGATAGATAGATAGATAGATGAGTTTGAATGGGTTAGAATAGTACATAGAAGGGAAGCTTGATTGAGTCTAATAGGCTTCAGTGTGTTTAGATTTGAATGTTTGTCAGTTGGAGCTGGCAAGGTCTGGGCTCATCTGAACATTCCGTCACTGTAAGTCTATGGGATTTTTATGATTTTTAATCTTCATTTTTATGAAAACCGTAAGTCGGATCAGTTAGAAAATATAGCACACCCGGCGTGATCAGTCTGAAGATCTGGGCTGAGTTTGGAGTTTGTAGAGTTAAAGCTCTAGGAGGAGTTAGAGTTGATAGTTTAGGATCAGAAGAATAATAATAATAACTAGACAAATAAAGTTTGTGAACAAACTTTGAAGTTGGCTTGAGAAAGTCTGACCTATTAAATGTAGTTTTAAAAGCTTGCAGTTTGAAGGTGTTCAGTTAAAGAAGTCTGAAGTTTAAATAAGATAGATAGGGAATATATTATAATAGATAGACAGACAGATAGACAGATAGATAGATAGATAGATAGATAGATAGATAGATAGATAGATAGATAGATAGATAGATAGATAGATAGATAGCTAGATAGATAGATAGATAGATAGATAGATAGGAATTTAAATAGATAGATAGATAG